>JAQIWH010001964.1:0-27490 GCA_034695005.1 Cryptops parisi
GGAAACGGGAGTGCCCCGAGAAAACCTGCCCTCGCGGTGTCAGACCCTAAACTGAACCCACACGGCACGAGTGGGAGGCGAACTCACCAACTAGAGTACCGGAGGTGATCATACATACATTATATATATATATGTATATGACAGTATGTACAAAAGCATTTTTAACGTGCCGTACTTGTTACATTTGAAATCTAGACATTTCGCACTCCACCCCAAGTGGTCAAGATTTTTCATTTTTGTATTATATTGAAAAGTATTATGTTTTTATACATTCAAACATTTGCACTATAGGGTTACTTTTTATTTTAAGAACTACTGATCTTTATAATAAGGTATTGGGATTGAGAGCTTGGGATTATTTTGTTTTGCTACTAGAATAGACCCTGTTTTCGTTGGATATAATAAGAGGTTATTTACAAATGAAAAGCTCAGAAAAGCAACCCAATAACTATATTTAAGACATTTCAGTTCAGCTGTGCTGAGAGAAGTTTTATGAACGGCTGCGCGAAGAGCGTAAAGAGAGAAATGGTGGCATTTTGGTCCTTGACGTTGCTTTCTAGCAACACGATTCAGTGCTGTCACAGTGGTAATTCCATGTTTTACAGTCTTCTGATCCAGCATCGGTGCGTTACAATCGATTTTTGTTTTTTCTCTACAATGTCCATGACAATTTGATGGATAACATGTTAGATTTCCAAAATTTAAACAGTATGAAAAGATTGAAATTTTTCATACAACTTGATTATATTCAGTAATACATTTTAGGTTTAGATACTATCGTAAATGGTAGTGATAGTAGTTTAAAAAGTTGTTTTTAATGCAAGTTGAGTTCATTATACAGGGTGGTTCGTTATTGTCTGGTAAAAGTTTTACAGGGTGGTAGGTGCACCGAAAAGTCATATAATAATTCGCAAACAAAATATTTGCGGATATAAGGCCTTTATTTTGCATGATTTTTTGTGCTCTTTACCACCAAATACAGTTTTGTCAGATAATAACGAATCACCTGTATATGCGAATTCGCTAATGTCGAACGAATATTCGTTGATAGTTCGTAAAGTGTTTTTCAAATTTAGCTATTCTGTGATTTTATGCAAAGTGACAACGATTCTGCACCTGTTCATTTTTTTGCAATTTTTCTCTTCATTTGAAGTTATCACAAAGCGTCTCGCATCAATATATGTCAAGTCTCTTGTGTGTTTATGGTCAATATTGACTTTTGAGCATCATAAATTGTTAAAGTAAAAAAAAAAAATAAAGGGACATTTCCGACTTCACTGATGCTTTAATTCCTTAATTAATATTATTAGATGAACATTAGATAAAACTTAACCTACTCGAACGGACATCAAAGGATGGTGTCAAAGTTCTAGTCTTTCACTGACCTCTCAGCGACCTAAACTCAAAGGACAAACAAGCAGCTGGTTTCGTATAAAATTGGTAGAGATAACCTTTTGTTTTCAACTGATTATCTACGTCTACTGTATAGGTTAACACAAAGAGTTGTGTTTCTCGCGATTGTCTTTGTTCTACTTCATCGGTCATATAGGGTGGCTCAAAATAAGCTGATCAACTTGTTTTATTTCTAACTTTGAAACAAATTGTAATAAATATACTATCTAAATGGTGAATGAAAGCTTTATTCTTGGAAATGATCGACATTATATGTGAAAAATAATCAGTTAAAAGATCCCCTCCTTTTTGTTCGCAAACAAGTGCACTATTTACGAAGTTTTTTATTTAATTTTTCAGAATTTCTGAGATTTTGTGGCTAGATCATGCCGGATAATTTATAGTTTCAGGCTTATTGGCATAGACTTTATTCTTTAGGTAAACTAAAGAAACACGTCTATAACAGAAAACATTTCCATTAATCATACTTTCGTTCACCGTTCAAATAGTTTATTTTGCACATGTTTCAAAGATACAGACATAACAAATCAGTGAGCTTATTTGGCACCACCTTGTATATTTGGAAATTCTATGCTGGTTTGGATCTTCTATAAAGTTTTCTAACTTTGTGTGTGTGAACATAACGTTGTTCATTGTTAGTAACGGGTTACTAATAATAGAAATACAATGAAAATTACGACAATTTTGTTGTTTATCATTAGTAACATGTCACTAAGTAGTAATAGAAACACAACAATAAGGACTACAACAATTCCATCACCTGTCATTGTTGACGCTTTGACGGGCATACAGCTAGTTAATAATACTTGGTTCCAACGTTTAGGGGAAATTGAGGTACAATGTTACACTGAATAAGTTGTTATATTGGGTTATTTTTACCATCTATTAGGGGTATGACGTTTTCGTCCGTGGTCATGTGTTAAACAGGGTGGAAAACTATTACAGTTACTACCGTAGAGTGAAAAGAAAGTGGATGAATACCATTGATGTTTTGATTGTTTTTGGATGGTCAAAATAAATATTTTGCTGAATTGTTCGATGGTTTATTGGGCCAAAAAGGATCAAGTCACGTGTAATGTTATTTACTATACAAATGTAATCAATATTTTGCCTTAAATTGATGCATGTAACAATTTTGTACAAACGTATAATTTTTAATCAGTAAAGACTCAATTAAAATGGCGTCGTCCGGAGTAAATTGTTACCTAACACTTCGTTTAACGGCGTTGATTAACTGTGACGTTGGAAGTGGTGTATGACTGCTGAAGTGTTTTTTACAACTTTTTATTTAACTTGACTGGTCGTAAAAAATGTTTTAAGTATGTTTCATTTTTTTTAAAGATTGTTTTCACCTATGTTCCCAGTATCGTAGACACTAGAAACTTGGTATACTAATTAATCCTGCGTGATAATTTGATCACGCAGGTCAAATTTGGAGACATTCTCCAGTATGTAAAGATCGGTTTTACCTGGTAAGATGTTGCTTACGCTCCAATCCACTTTTTTTTTTAAACTTTCAATTTGGGTTAGCATACAATCAGTTAACGAGATTACAAAAAAAAAAAAAATTGTTAGCGCTTACTGTTGGTAAAATACAGAACTTCACACGTGGTTCAATCTTGGACGAACACTTAATAGTGGTTCACATTTACAAAAAATTAACAGAAAATTAAACGCTCAAATATAGCCTGCGATTGAACACAAATTTCAAAAAATTAAAAAAGAAGTGTAATTTCAAGTTTTTTACTTTTTTAATTTAAAAAACTTAAAAAACAAAAAGGAAATACCTCAGACATACCTAACCAAGTTACTATATACTCAATAGGAGACCCAATAATTGAAGTTTTTCATATCTTAATACATCTTATAAACACCAACTCTAAATATTCCTCACTCTGGAAAACTGCCTGCATTTTCCCAAAATACAAAAGCAGACCTACCGATCAACTTACCTCATTCAGGCCAATCGCAACACTCACATTCCTGTCAAAACTAACTGACAAATTATATTTTCAGAAATCTTAGCAATAGCAGAACTCACCCGTCATCCGAACACGTTCGGAGTCACAAAGCACAAATTCTTAATATACCTCCTCCAGACCTTGTACTTACAAATCTACACCGATCATATTCCACATAATACCAAAATCACAATTGTACAAACCGACACTAGCAAAGCATTTGACACCCTGAATCGAGACTCTGTCTTCGCTCAGTGCATTCAATTGGGAATTTCCATTAACACTCTAAACCTTCTTCAAAGTTTTTTTTCACCGATCGTTTCTTTGAGATCACACTAACTTCAAATACCTCCTCCACTCAAGTAGTGCAAGGCAGCACCAATAGTACTTTATTCTGTTTTCTAGTTTCCAATACACTCCATAACACTCACTTTCATGGCCAATTATATACCTATATAAATGATAGCATTATTCTTTATACCAACAATCAATTCGAGGACCATATCACTGACTGGTTCATAAAGAGCGATCTAGAAAAGATCAACAATTGGAGCGCTGAGCACGGGCTGATCTTCAATAATTAAAAAACTAATCTAATAAAGCTATATAATAACTCCTTAATCAAAAACAACAAACCAATAAAAATTCTCGGACTTTGGGTCGACTTTGCTTTTACTTTTTCAACTCGTACAGAAAAGCTCGCCCAAAGACTTAATAAGCAAATATACCTCACTAAACGTATTAAAAATGTCTTCAACTACTCAGAGAAAATCATTTATTTAAAAACTAAAATCTTCCCCATGATCAGTTTTGCCAGTTTTGCCATAATGTGGGCGACGCCCACAAATACCGGATCAGCCGTGTGCAACACTCCTTGAACCGAATTATTAGTACCCTATTTAACCTCGGAACAGATGCCTCCATCACACAATTTCTAAAAACTAAAAACTCTTCATCCTCACCCAAATTATTAAATACTACAGATTAATCGAATTTTCTAAGGCATTCCTCAACTGCAAACATCCCTTAAACTTTGGTACACTCTATTCCAAAACGTGATGAAGTACGTTCTATTCAAAGTTATAAACTAGTCATTCCACCAAACCTAACTACCATCGCCACCGGCAATTATCCTTACAATACTTCCCTGATTTGGAACATTCTTCCAACTCTCTTTTGCTCTATACCATTTACCTGTAAATTACATAAATGTAAAGATTTCTGTACGCACTTCAGTCATGCTCTCAGAAAACATGTTTTATTTAGTTAGACGTTTTCAGCTCATATCCGTCGTCTGTTCAGCTGTCCATAATTATCAATATCACAAAATCTATAAATATTAATTTCATTTTTGTCTGTCACACATGTCTTTAAAAAAATACAAAGCAAAATTTGTAACAACTTACCCCAGTCTTTCCTATACCGCGTGACTTCGTAGCTAGAGCTTTTCCACGTTATCTCAATATTTCTGGTGCTTCACTGTAAGATGAAGAAAATGATCTTTTTCTTTCATTAGGGAGCTAAGGTTACATCTGTAGAAAAGAGAAGACACATTGCCTCTCAGAGACGCTACTTTAAGCTTTTCAATATTTGATAGTATAAAGTACATTATTTTTTTCTTTTTTCCGCAAAGCAAAACAAACTCAATTTTTCTTCCTTTGCAACTGAATTCTGCCCCCTTTTACTCCTCAATTTCTGATTTTTTTTCATGTTTATTTTTTTCAGTGTGTATCATTTTTGTGTGTTTTGTGTTTTTTGGTGTTCATAGTCGAGCAAGCATTTCGTGTGCTGACAAAATAAAACAGCAGAATTATGGATGCTTTCCATCGGTGCTACAAATAAACTCGTTTAAGGAACTTCAGATCGTGTTTTGTTTTATTTACAATTCGAGTCAAAAGATTCGAAATGAGCCCCTCTTTTATTTTTTTTTCTGGTAGTATTTTGTTGTTGTTTTCATCAATTTTTGTGTATGAAATAAATTTTTAGAGAAAAGTGATTTCATTCGCGGAAATGTTTGTCTGCTAAATTGCTTGACTAAGCTTGTTGCGCTTGTTTTCGCTTCTTTTATCAAATGTAGCGTTTTTATGGATAAGACTTTTTTTTATAGATAATTTTCCAAAATTAAATTTTTCGCTTTATATAAAAAAAAAATGTCAGTTACGTGATAAAGTAAGTTTTATGTATAGCCATTTTTTTATTGTCTGTTATTTAATAGGAAAATTTTTTAGCTCTTTTATAGATTTTTTTTATCAGTTTGTATAATATCCAAAAAAAATTGTAGAGAAAAGGCAAGTTGAATTTTTAATGTATTGACAGAATTTTATTGATTTCCATTAGCAGGGTATTTTTTTCTTGTACATGAGACATCGCAAATTGTCAGTGATAATGTACTCTTACAATTGATTTGTTTACCTACACGAGTTTTCTATAACGTTTAAGTTTGTTTTTATTTTGTCAAAATCTATTCTCCACAAAAGGGTTAATTTTATTTTCAGTCGGACATTCTTTACAAATATTAAAGTTTGTATTGAATTTTAGTCGACCTAACATTACTTAAAAAACTGGTTAGTTATGTTATGTAAAGATTTTTCAACGGTATTTTACAGGATCTTAAATTTGACATAAAAATTGTACTTTGTGTGATGGTCAGCAAGTAGCCTATGATATTCTAAAAAATTTTGTGTTAAAATATGGGTACTTGTGTATTAACGACTAGATACTGAGAGCGCCATAAACAAAAACGTGTTATTTTTACGATGAATGATAAATTAAGTGTTGCTTTATTAATGAACCTAAACTGGTATCTATATTCCCAGACACTAGTTTAAGTTAAAACAAACAAAAGTGTAGTAGTGCCAGTTAATGGCGCCATTATTCCAGTGGCTGGTCGTTAATATACAAATACTAAGATCTGTAAGTAGAACGCCATCGGGGTTTGGGATCTTAGAAACTCGTTAATTTTCGAAGTTAATTAAACTTTGCTCTGAAAAGAAAAGTTGAATAGTTCAAAAACAGAAAATTAAAAAAATTATTACAGTTTATTATATTGCACTCAAATTTAAAATGTATAGGTTTGTCAATTAAAAACATTTGATTGTTATTCCGCGGTTTGATCGGTTTAACTCTGTGGCACATTTTCCAAATATGGGATTAAAGTGACGAAACATTTGTGGAACCGTGTTTGGTTTGGTACATGAATAATAACGATGTTCTTGAAACTTTAACGTTTTGTCTATGTACACAATTGTTAATTAAAAACATTCCAATTTTCATTATTCAGGGGTTTGTGAAATGCTAGCATCGATTTTAAAACGTTTTGTACATCACAAAACTAGTGTTTTATTTGTATACTGAAAAATTATTCACTTGTTTAAAGTATACCTACTTCAAATTCAAAATGCGTTTAAACGTTTTTCTTCTTCGAATTTCAACATCCTCCTCTTCAAAATGTCATCAAAACAAGTAGGCCTACATTAAAATATAATAATTAACCTATATAAAGGCCTATATAAAAATCAATCACTCAATCAAAATTAATTTTTAAGAATACGCTTTTAGATTTCTAGAATTTATTTGATTTATGCGATTTTTGTTACATCGGGCGTATCCGGTTTTCGATTCATTCGGTTCTCACTTGATACAATTTTTGTATATTGGAATATACAGTATATTCTCATAAACGCCTGTAGATGGCAGTATGCGTTTAATTCCCAGCTCGCTCACTCACTCACTCACAAACTGACAAGTGAAGCAAATATAATAATAATGTTTATTGCGTTCAAATTCTGAACAATAGGACAATACAAACACACAAAGGGGAACAAAAACAAAACAAGGAAAAGGTATTCTTAACTTCTAAAACATTTCAAGGCAACGTTCATATAGAGAGCTTTGCCATAAAAATGGCAAACTAGTACACATTTTGATGAAGTGGCAACATTTTCCCACAAATTCTACGTAATGTGAGGTATATCGCATCATAAGAATTTGGCAAGTCTCCCAAGTATGGGATTGGAATGGCAAAACGTTTTTGGAACTCGTGTTTGGTTCAATGCATAATAAATGAGACTATTCTTGAAACTTTAATATACCGTTAATATAAATTTGTTAATTAAAAACATTCCTTTAAGGGGTTTAACATTAATTCAGGGGTTCGCAAAATTTAAAAAAAATTTAATGTTAACATTAAAAAAAAACTCCAGAATTCATAGATTAGGAACTGTACACTACTAATCTTTTAAACTAGAAAAGTTAAGAATCGTCTGTTTAAAGTGTATTCCAATGACAAAAAGCTGTGAAACGCAAACTCTTCTGAACGATGTTTTCTTTTTAATATTTTGTTTAGAGATATCACCAAGAAGTGTCAAACTTGTACAAAATTCAGTAAAGTAGATAGTGTAGATTTATTTAAGTCTACGGTTTTACTTAATGTGAAGTATGACATATTTTAATTGTCAGATTTTCCTAACATACCATTGGAATGCCACAACATTTATGAAACCGTGCACAAACGTCTTGAGTCATTTAAATAAATAATAATAAATAAAATAAATAATTCATAATGTTCTTGAAACTTTAATAAACATGTCATCTCAAATTCTTTGTTTTCAGATATTTGAAGTTAGCTTAACATTTTCATGGAAACGTGGAAAATGAAAAACTCTTATTACACGAGTACAGTTTGCGTTTTACAGATTTGTTTTATTACTTAAACGTTTTTATATGACATATGGTTGGATTAAACTGATTCACCGGAAGCTCTTGGGAATTCACTGTGTGATTTCAAAGAACAGATCTTTGGTGAAATTCATTTTGGTACCCTTTAATTCCGCTCTATTAACTAGTACGAAACTAAATATTTTTGGAAATTTCAATTCTACGAAGTAATATTAATTTTTAATTTCAAGAATCTTTAAATCTACTCATGAAGAGAGTGACAATAAAAAATTCGTTTTCTAAGTAACTTGGCACTACTGCTTTAACACCACTGATTTTTCTCGTCTTTCAAAATGCTGAAGTTTAAAGTTGATAGATAATTCATATCAAGCGAAGAATTGCAGTAACTTGTAATTTGAGTTGAACTTTGTTTTGCATTAGTGCATAAAGGAATTTTTAATCTTTATTAATTTTTAAGTAGTTCAAAAATGCAATGGTTCAAAAATAGTCTCTTCAATTTGTGTCATTCACTTTATTCAAACTGCGTAGTTGGAGAGAACAAAAATTTGTTTGACAAAGGATGTAGTTTCTAGATTATGCACGATTTTATTCCAACAATTTAAAATATTTTCTAAATATTTTGAATTGTTAATAACAAAATATTGTTAATTAACGTTTTCAGAACCTTGTTTCCATTGATTCATGGATAAACCAAATTCCTTGTTTGTATTGATTCACGAATACCCAAATTTTAATTGGCAAATTCACCAATAACCAAAAATGCTTACTTTGGAAAAATAAATGAACAGTCACGTTGAATATCGTATAGATTTTTGAACAACAACAGACATCAGGAGATCTTTAATGTAATCGTTCACTGTTTATTTTGGTTTTCTGAATTAAATTGATAATTATCTTTGGTTTACTTAACATTAACAGTGTTATTATATTGAATAATATTACTTTTGTATAGTAGAATAGAAAATAAACCAATTACTAATTTTGTACTGGGTTTTTCTATTGTTTTACCAGTTTCTGGACGAGTATAACGTTTTTGATCATTGAAATGTGAAAGCTCTTGGAACCTTTTGACGTAGAACTACGTCTTAAAAGCTACAGGGTACAAATCAGTCGTAGGAACGACATGGTTTCGTGACATGTTGTGGCAACATGATTTTGTAATAAGTTGTAGCAACATGGTCGGGCGACATGCTTTGATAAATAAAAAGCTACAAAAGTCCAATGTAACAAAATTCACATAAATGGAAATTCGTACAATATTCCCATAATATACAGTGGAATCCGGTTATTATAATTACGGATAACGTTATTAATTGACTATTGCTACCATAATCAGTCGGTCCCAAAACACTGTTCAGGGTATTTGATTTATTATTTAATGTTATCAGCCTGTTATTATCAAAAAGCACTGGTTCCAAAATGATCATAATAATTGGATTCTACTGTACCACCAGCAAAATACTTGCACAACATTATCAACACCCACTGTGTATTTTATTTACAATCTTATAGACTCAGGACGTAATTCTACGTTTAAACCTAGCAGGTGATCCCTCTATCAATTTTTTTTCACTTGAAACGTGGGTAGTGGTGCAGGTGCAGTTTGCAACGCATGTTGGCACTCAAATCTTCAAATTGGCTGATCGAACGATTTTAAAAATTCTTCTCGGCACAATGAATTAAGCTACTATTTGAAGCCACGCGGTTGCGGTCTTTATGAATTCAGTGGTTTGGGGGAAGTCGGTTTTAAAGGATTATTTCAGGCAGATTAATGTGGTTTTAATTACAGCCGGCAAATTGTAATAGCACAAGGGACGATCGCAGGAAAGCTAGTACAAGTGGAGGGGGACTACCTGTTGGTAAGGGAATTTTCCGAAAGAATGAAAATGCAATTGAAATTGCATGCTTTTCGAAGGATCGTGCTACTGGAAGTTAATAACTTCTCAAGTTTTTCGTATTTTCTAGTTTCTGTCTTTTAGCAACATGAAGTGAATTTTGTCTTGGCAAACATTGGGAGTTTGGTCACGATCACCTTAACTAAAATATGCCAACTCAAAATGTTAATTTAATTAGAACGATACATAGAAATATATAAATACATAAAATAGGCGTTTGTGTCGAACGAGTGGTTCGATTACATCAATTTAGACAGAGCATGAGCAATCATTAACTATGTCAAATATTTTGATATTGGAAATTGTATAATAAATCCACATTCATATGTTAACATTCATCAACATTCATGTCAACGCCAAAGCGTGCATTCAACGAAATGTGGAAATGTAAATTGCGCCTGTAAAATTTTTAAAACACTTACAAATTAACACTCCAAATTATTACAACTTCTATCGTTTGGTATTGAAGTTATAATGATGATGGACACTCCATATAACATGTCCGTAGAAGTTTAGAAAAGGGTATTTAATTAAAATGGTGTATTTGTTTAACACATCTCTAATATATTATAAATACAAAGTACGTTATGTTAGGTATTTGACAGATATTTGGCAATATCTCATACATTGTATGAAGTTGCATGTTTGTTTTTGTTTTGTTTTTTATTTATAGGCAGTTCCCACAAAATTGGTGAGGATGTTATTTATTGTTGCACAAGTACAATGCTTAAATTTTAGTTTGCATAATTTTGCATATTTCAGACGTTAGTGCATAATTTTTCATATTTCAGGTGTTACTGCATATTTTTTGCACATTTTAGCATTTATTTTTATTAGCATAAAATTTCTATTTTAGTATTTATTTTCATAAAATTTCTATTATCAACTTAGGTTTTTTTTTAAAATTATTTTTGGAATTTTATGCAACAAGAAATTCTGAATTCTACAATACAGGAATAAAATGCTTTAAATTTTGGTGTTTTTGCAGGACACCTAGAAAACAAATTGCATATTTTCATGTCTACTGCATATTTTGAGCAGTTTTGTGACATTTTGCATGCATATTTTCATGTTTTTAGTGCATATTTTTGTATTTTTAGTTTATATTTCGATGGTTTTTAGTGCATATTTGCATGCATATTTTTATGTTTTAGTGCATATTTCTCCGAGGTCTAATTATAAATTGATAGGATAAGTTTTGACCGGGTTGATTTACACAATCGCTTTGATATTAATAAGACGGTGAAAGGATAATAGACAAGATGGCAGTCGAAATTCGTATTGGTTGTAGGATGCTAGTTGCGAATTTTTCTTTGTCTGTTTTAGTTGGACTTGGATTTGAATGTCGATCGATTCTATCGCGTAAAACAGCACTAAATCCGGTTTAAAAGGAAAGGGAGAAATGTTACTCTAAATCTTTCAAAGTTATTTCGAGAACGGCTTGACATATAATTTAACTCTGTATTTTGTTTTTCAAAAAAAATGAAAAACAAGTGAGTGGAAAAGATCAACGGCAACAACGATATTGGGATTGACGCTGTCGAGACATTGGCAAACATTTGTTATAGGGTGCGAAATTATGCTCGTTTGCTTATCCACGCGATAGTCTAATTTAAATTGCAGATTCGATGCAATCGGGCATGAAAGTAAATGAAACACGAATCACAGCCTAAAAGCGCATACTAAGCAGCAACCCCCTTGAAAGCGGTTTATTCGTTTCAAAAATATTTGCCAAACCTTTGCAAAGTCAGCGAAGCAATGAAAGCTTGTCACTAACTCTTAACACTCACGAACACGCTGTTTTACTTTTCAGTTATTTAGCAGTTGATTTTGACCTATTCAAAAGGGACACTGTCAATTTTCGTTGGTTTGTAACTTTCATCGGCAAAGTGTGTTAGGGGGGAAGTTAATCATGTCAAATTACAGTTTGCACTGCAGTTCACACATTTTTGAGTTAATTGTCTAGGATGTTTTTTTTTGTATAGAAAAGTTTATGTACACAATGTGGCACCACGAGGCTATTTGAATTTTGTGATTAAAATTTGTTACGGAAAAGAACAATTCGTTATAGAAAAGAGCAATTGTGGGAGAAAAATAAGAGGTCGAAAAAAAATTACCACAGCTCTTTTTTATTCTTGTTTATTTTGTTAATATTTGAGAGGAACTCGGTTAACGTTATGAAGATGGTAAATATTTTTTTTTTCTTAATAGTAAGCAAAGTGCAATTAGTGTTTATATAACTGGCTTTAACAAGAACTTTTTGTATGTTAATTTTGTATGTTCTTTTAAACTGTAGAATTGAAACTTAATTCACTTTGTGAGAGTGAAAGCATCTGTTCCATGAAACAAGTCTCTTTACGTTCTCATATTTTTAAAAATTTAACAAGGCAAAGAAATATTGTTGAAAAAAAATTAAAAGGAATAACGTAAAGTAAATGTAACAGTTTTTGAAATTTTAAAAATATTTTCCCGGATAATTAATTTTTTTCTTCTCCATTTATTGGATACTTTTATATGTCCCTTTACAAACTTCATTCTCCGGCTCAACTATTTTGTGCTTCAATTTTAATGTATTTTGTAATACTTAATTTTACATTTTGTTAAAGAAATAAACTTTATTTAAATATTCTTGTGCGTGGAGAGCTACTTTTTCTTAGAAAACGAGCAGCAAAAAATAAACGGTATTAAGTCAAACCATGTTCTTCAATCCCAGCAATCTATGGACTTAAAGTACGATAGCAGTACAAGTAGCTTCACTCTCGCACAACTTATTTTTGTTGATACCTAAGAGACAATAATTAACTTACTGCATGTCTCTGGTTAATACTTTATTCCGTTGTGTAACTTTAAACGAACAATGTGTTTCATTTTCTCATACAATATTTAGAGTGAAACAGTGAACGCCGAACGCTCTTACTCGTGAAAGACTTAAGAAAATTGAACATGATTTTTTATACTTTTTATATTAGCTTCACCTGTGAGTGAGTTGTGAACTTGTGAGTGAGCGTGCAATCTGGGAATTAAACATGTGCTGTCATCTACATCTACGTATGCTGAGAGTATACTGTATAGTCCAATGTACCAAAAAACCCACAGAAAGGGGAAACCGCATAAGTTCTATCGTGAATCAAAAACCGCACAAGTTTAATGTAAAAAAAAAATTGCATATATAAATAAATAAAATCAAAAATTACAAAAATTAAAAATAGAATTACTCAAAATTCGCGTAAATCAAATATCTAATTACTCAACGATCGGATAAATTTAAATTAGCATAATCTAGATTCACATAAAAAACATGTGTTCAAACATATTTTATTTTGTAAATAATTGTCATAATTTGTAACAGTTGACCCCTAGTAGGGTGGAAAATTTTAAAATTAAAAAAAAAGATCAAAATTCGCATAAATCGAAACGTGCAAAAAAAATGGAATTACTCAGAACACGCATAAATTGAATATCGAATTACTCAGATTGTATAAATTTTAATTCGCATAAATCGAAACATACAGCAATTAAAAATGAATTTTTTTTGTATCATGTATGTACGTATATGACAGTAAAGAGTGCTTAAAAAGCATTTTTAATGTACTTGTTTTAAAACTAATCTGTCACTGGCTAAACAGTCATTTCAATGCTCACTGTCAAGTTTTTTCTGTATTTTTAATGGTTTTCGCTTGCTTTTCTGAAATGTCAAAGCAGTACAAACTTTGGACCAGCTAAATGTAGATTTACAGTTTCTAATTGTCACCCGCGCGAGAACGCAGCACCTCCAGCTGCCACCACGGATAGTTACCCGACGCTTGAAAAAATATGTAAGTTATACACACACAAGAACTGGCGTGTGTGGGGGCTTAAGATGGTTTAACTATTTAAAGAATAAAGAAATTATTTTTTCTTCTTTCTTAAAATTATTTATAATTTGCCTTTTTAAGTTGTTTAGTGCCAAAAAAGTTCATATATTAACTCTTGGAAAGTATTGTTAAGCGTGGATTATGTGTCTGTCTGTCTGCATGCGCATGATGCAAAAAAGTCGAACGATGTTTATAAAATTTGGTTTCTAGTGGTTCTGGGTAAGTTTTATTAGGATTCGATATATTCTTTTTGTTTTTTAGAGCGCTTTTCCCACTGTTCTTCCCCATCATTCGGGAATTTTGAAATTTGTGAGTTTTTCTCACAAATTTCACAATTTATTTGTCATAATTTTTGTCATATGTGTGAGTTTTTGTTCATGTTTACATTGGGATTAGAAAAATAGGTTAGGTTTCTCCTTGTGTAGCCAGTCGGAGCCTTCGTACAAAACCAAATACGTACTTATTTTACAATTTTGCGATTATGTGCATGTACAGTACATAAACATAGTACCTGTATCTACATAATCAGGTATAAAAGTTAAGTTACACACTGTCTGAGTGCATGTATTTTACACGTAATTTTTTTCTTGTTTTCTCCGTGGCAAGTGCAGTATCGTCGAGTTGAACTCAAAAGTTAACTATCAATATATATGATTTAGTACATAACCCTTTAATCCCATTAGGAGTCTATCAAGCGAAAAGGAAAGGTAATCTACTGTCAACTTGAAGCTTTTGCCTGAAATTGTTTTTCTTCAATTTTTTTCTTATTTTTGGACGTCCAGCATTTAAACCATTTATTGGCGTGGAAGGCCTTTTCAAAATGTCCTTTTCAAAGAGGAGGGGGGAAGAAAGCCATTTAAAAAGGAGTAGCCCAGCTTTATTCCTAACTTCTCTCCTTTCCCAATAAAAATTGCACAAAAGCCCCCTCAACATCAACCTCGATAAGAAACCCCTCCACCCAGCCGAAAATTTTCACGCTTCTTAATGATGGAAAAGGAGACACCCTCCCCCCTTCTTTTTCGCTCAAGTCGACGAAAAACATGTTTTATTTATTACGCTAGCGAATGCATCATTTTTGCGCAGGAATATGTAAATCATGTCATCGTACCAATGATGTAGGCAAAGAGAGAGAGGGAAAGCGAAAAGTGTTTTCGAGATAACGAATCATTTTTCCGGGCTTTTGTAGAAGGTTCTGAATACGATGGTTTTGTCCATAGACAAGCAGCTGGGTGATATGTTTATCTGCATGGAAATTGGGAGTGTGAAGAAAGCTGTAAACTTCCCGTGTGTAAAGTGTTAGGTAAGGGTTTATGGTGTGGGTAAAAGAAATGCACAAGATTGCTAGCTTGTTTTTGGCGCTTGTCTTGTCGCTTCTGCTGGGTTATTATTATTGTCAATGCGTGAAGATGAATTGCATTGGACGACAAGACAATGCTTATGCCAGTCATTGCGTGAAATTTGTGGTTTTTCTCTGATGCTTTTCTAAGCTCGGGATCACATAAAAGTTACGCCAAAACAGAAAATTTATTTCGCTGGCTGAGAGTTAAACAATAAAGACGGGGTTAAAAAAGGTCGACTTTCTGGCTGTCGGAGAACGGAAATCCTTTACTTCGTGTAGGTCCACAACGTTATAACTGCTGTTGCATTATTCCCACCGGAAATATCAATATGGTTTTTCTAATCTTAGACTGTCTTTTATTGACTTTTTATTGTTATTTTTGTTTATTCATAGTCATATTCCGGTTAATGTGAACTAAAATTCGTTCTGGTTGTTAAAATTTATATAGAGGAGGTCATCCATTTATGCAAGGGGTTTCTGCGAAAATGTCGTATAAATTGATATATCAGTGTTTTCTCATGGATCTTCAATTTATGCGAGAGTTCTACTTTTTTGAAAACGTCGCATAAATTGGAATTTTATATGTTGATGTATTTTAATGAAGTTCTAAAATCAATTGTCACTTACACATTACCGGTACCGTACAAAATCAATTAACAGCGGAATTTTCTTTACAAACATCTAAAACGATTTCTCGATTCATGTAGCGAAATTGTACACGAGGAACTCGTATAAGCCGAGGACCTTTTGTGTTGTAGTTTAAAATTTTGCTTGTTCAAGTAAACTTCAATGAACTCTTACTAGAATGCAGATTGTAAATTCTAGAATTCATAATTTTTGCATCGATGTTTACACTTTGTGAGTGGCACGTTTTGTTGGTCGAGTGCACCAAGCTTTAAATTTTAAGAGGACCACCAAAACACAAGTTTCTTTCTGTTCTATTATTACTTCCATGTTTATGTATAACTAGTCAAAGCGCTTAGTTTTCAAGACACAGAAACAAACTTCAAATTTCAAGACAAATCACTTGGTTTGTTCTAAGACAAGTGTGATGTTAAGGCCGCCTGTCACACGCAAGACTTATGCAATTTTAGATAAAGTAACTCCGGCCATTTGTTGACAACTATGATGTTAGCTGCATTTTCCATTTGGAAACTGGTTGGCAAGAAGCTAACGTCACAACTCTCCACAAATTGTTATGGTTTTTCATAACCCAAAAATGTCTTTTTGCCACACCAAAAATTGCGTGTATCAGGTGGTCTTCGGTTAACTTAATCTGACGATCTCGTCAAAAACTCAAAAAACAACTATCATTCACCATTCAGTTGACTAATGTTCTGTTTTGCTTTAACATTCTGTTTTGCCTAGGAGGAATCATTTTAAGCTCTTTCATTACGACGCCATGTTTTCACACGACTGACTCGTGATATTAGATTTTTTCTCCTTCCGCTTTATTTTTCACCTTATCTTTGCTCGATTTTTCTCAAACACGTGTGTGCTTTTGTTTGAGGTTTTTTTTTTTTTGGTCTGTGTGTGCGTATAAGACCAGAGGGCTAGTCGATGGTTGAGGCTGCACTTAAGTTATTACGGTTGGCCAAAGTTTGCGAGTAGTGATCCCATAAGTGCGCGAGGAGGACGCGTTGCAGTGTGGGGAGCTGTGGCACCATCATTGATTTTGTATTCGTTGGCTTGATTAAATCGGCACGTTAATTGCACAGCTTCCTCGGGTCAACTAATTGTTTTCCTGGTAAACTTTCCCCAGAGAATGGACCAGGCCATTACGACCATTTCCTTGTTTTACCCAGCTCCCCTCGTCCAGAGAACAAATCATCAGACTTCTCTTTTGTACCATAAATTTGGTAATTGCCACCAAATTGACACAGAAGAAAACGAGATGGTGATATATTGGACGAGCAAATAGAACTGTTCTGTCTTAACGGTAGGAATGGGTTGTTGTTTTTTCGCTTTTTTGTTTTTGTTTTCTGCTTTGTCCCATTAACTGAAGACTCTTGGATTTAGTTGTTTTTCATTTGGAATGCTCTAATTTGCTTTGGTGGCTTGTTTTTCTTCTTCTTCCTGATTTGGTTTCAAGTATCGTTCTGCTATACAATTTATACTCTGTTTTTCTGTTTGCAGTTTTGTATTTGCTAGAAATACATTATTATACAGTGTGAGTTACCTGACGTGACACATCCAAATATTATATAAACAAAGCATATTACGAACAAATGTGCTAGACAAACATTGTTTGTATGGAACCTTTCCAATGGAGCTATTTTCATTAACCGAGAAATTAATTTTTACTAAAATAAGTCTTATTTAGAAAGTTAAAGCCACAAGCTCATTTAGTCAGAATCCACTTTTGTTTGATTTATTTTCAGCAATGCAACCGAAATGCAATCTACAACAGCTTCTCTGCAAGTCACTCATGCTATTCAGTGGAGTTATTTTAGTTAACAGTTGGTTTGCATCTTTAAATTCATATTTAAATTAACCATGCAACAACTGAAATAACTCCACTGAATAACATGGGTGACTTGCGAAAAAGCCTTTTACTGTCTATTGTGGTATCAATTTTTATTTTGGTTGCATTGTTGGAAATAAATTAAACAAAATTAGATTATGACTAAATGGGCTTGCGGCTACAACTTTCTAAATATGACTTAATACCTACCTACAGCACATTGTTTAAAATTTAACAATGAGATTTCAAGATCAATAAAAATGTCACCATTGGAAAGGCCCCTGGTATGCAATCAACGTTTGTGTAACACATATGTTCGTCACATGCTTTGTTTCATAATATTTCGATGTGTCACGTTAAGTGTCTCACCCTGTATATAATTTCAGTACTAGGAAAAAAATAAGCAAATTTTAAATTAAAACTTGCTTGGAGCATAACTGTTGTTCTGTATTTGTGAATAATTTAAATCACTAATGTAACACGAGTTTGTTTTGGCATGTAAACACATTACGAAGGAAAACATTTTCTTCGTTGGTTTGTTGATTATTATATTTTGTACATAGCCGTTTCGAAAACATGTTCAGTGTTAAAGTTAGGAAACAAGGGAACGTTATACGATTTGATATAGTAAATGTCACGTTTGTGATGTCAAACAAGTAATGTCTAAAAAAAAAACATGTAAACCGAGAATTGATATGGTTTCATAATATTTCCGTTTTGTTCTCAAAACAAGTAAACATATTTTCAAGAATAACAGATTTTAATGTTTAACTTAATTTAAATATTATTTTATTCCACACCATTTTTCGACGAACTGAAATATAGTCTCGTGTTTAGTTTTTAAAATTCAGCAAAAGTCGCCCAATATCGTCTTTTTATGTTTGAAACATGGCTGAAATTTAAGAAGCTACTAGCCGTAAAACCCGTGCTTCGCACGTGGATTTTTTACTTTGTCTTGAAACCGTGGAAACTGGCTATTGTTTGAACAATATTTAGCTTTTTGCAAGGTGCCAATAACGATAGATTCAAAATATCGTGGCATAACGTTGTTTGTTGCTAAGTGATACCTTCATATAATAATCATCTACATAACCACTTAATGACAAAATGTTGGACTTTAAATGTTCATATCTTGAAATTGACATAACGTCTACAGTTGAAAATAGTTTTGTTGACCTAGAAATTTGCAGCAGAACGTAGTGTAGTGATTTTATATTGGCTATAATTCTGTTCTATAATTGAAGGCTTGACAGGAATAACGTTGCATGTAACAATTCATAGTTTTGAGTAAATGGCAAAAGAAGTATTCAGCAACACAATGTCACATATTAGGTGCTCAATTTCGAAGTGATATATGTACGTTTTAGGTAATTATGAGTTTGTCTATTAACAGCACTAGCTAGGTCCATATATGAAGCACAGTGTTTCATAATAATCTCAATATTGAATTTTTGTAACATTCAACGTTATTCTGGCCAAGCTTTCAATTATAGAGCATTCCGTTGTTTAAGAGTAAAGACCTGAGGGAGACCAACACACACACAACAGAAAATTGCCAAATATGTAGTTAGATAATAAACATTTGTATGTCATTTTTTATTCTAATTTAGACGAATACGTTCTTCTTGCTAATTTCATTTTTATATTTTTTGTTGCCTATAATTGGTTCTAATTAAATCGTTATTAAAAAGATTTTATTTTGCTCATTATTCTGACTTTTGATTTTTAACGGTTAATTAACTAGAAATAGGATCGAGGTTTTAGCTTCCTTTTTTGGGGCGTGTTGTGTGTAGACTTTAGGTACGATAAGCCATCAAAATTTTTGCGTGCGAGAGAAGAAAAAAAAAGGTCGAGGAAAGAAATGTTACTCATTAATGGGAAGGCGCTTTTAGACAAGGTGGAAGTCAGGAACGAAATAATCTGAAGAAAGCAGGAAATTACAGTGCTTAGGAATCGTGTAAGGTTCTTTCATCCATCAGTGTCACAGTAATGAACTATTGGACGAGAAAGGCACAGGACAGCTCGCAAAGTGAAACAACGCTTCGAAATAAATCTGCAAATCAGCAGAACACGAGTGATGGGCGACATAAGCTGCTTTCTCTATCTCTCGCTAACGTTTTTTTTTCATTTTTAGTTTTTTTTTGAGTGGAAACGGTTTTAAGTGCACACTTTACACTCCTTCCGAAGACACAATTCATGCGTTTTAATGCAACTTCTCTTTTCGAACAACTTTTTTGTGTTTGGTTTTGTACTATTTCACATGTTCTGCGTTGTGTGAGCACTTTTCTTTCCCGATCATTGCACTCGAGCAATGCTTTTGCATTTCTTTTTCTTTTGTTCTTTTCATCGGATAGCTATGTATTCTTCCTACTCCATCCTATTATCTTTACCCTCCCACATCATTTTATACCTCCCCCCCACCCTTGTTCTTAAGACGGCGAGTGAAGCTCTAAGACCTCTTGATATAGTGCATTAGCTTCGTGTGTGGTCTTTTCTTTATCCGGTTTTTTTCTTTATTCGTCTTTTTCGTTCTTTTTTTCTTCTTCTTCTTCTTATATACTTTCTTTTCGGTATCCCAGCTGCTCTTCCGCTTCTTTCTTTGCTTCTTAAAGCAGATCCAATATTCGTGCTGTGAAGATGAGAGAGGTGTAAAGCGAGAAGTAGCTTTGGGTGTGTGTGTATGTGTGGGAGGAAAAAGAGTAGAAAAAGTGCTAAGCACTGTCGCATCAATGTCAAAAGCGTTTAGTGTTTTCTTAGCGATGTGGTGTGGTGAAAATATAAAATATAAAAAAAAATAGCTAGGAAAAGGCTCGTTACACACCATATATATAAAAAAAAAAGAAAGAAAAAGTGGAGAAAAATGAACGCCAAAAATTTTCTGCTGAAACGACAATTGGTGCTCTTTTTTTTTTATTAACATTTTTTCTTCGTCATCTTCTGCTCTCTTTAGCGTTTCTTACAACGGTTTCCTTCCTCTCCAAAAACTTTTTGTAAGTTATTATTTACTCCCTTAATATCCGCTGGATGATGATACGATCGAATTAACTCCCGGGTGATGAAAAAAAAAATCGAACAGAAATTGCCCAGATTATAAGTTAGAACTTACGGTTTTGATTTCAGAAATCACTTTTTTTTTGGAGGGGGAGGGGTGGGAAATTTGTTCCCAAAGTTATTTGCTACCGAGTATCAAATTTGATGACAGTTTGAATTTTTTTTTGTAACTTTGCACCTAATAAAAAAATCATCTGCGAGTGTTGCCAATTGAGACATTAACAGAGTGTAATACACAATTTAACAGCAGGTTTTGAGGGGATTTAACTTGACTTGCGGAAATGTGTGTCACGCAATGGCTTGCACAATATGCATATTTAACAACCCACTGTTTAGTGGTCGCGTTGAAAAGCGACAGAAATCACGAACGTTGTTTTCGACATTCATATTGGATTCACGGTCCTCTTAATCGGATTAATTATTTACTGGTTGCCGACACGAAACTTTTAATACATCTTAAATAATATACTACTATACATTAAGATGCAATTCTCATAAGTATGCAAAAGCAAATGCTGGAATTTAAAGGCTTGTGCTGTGACGTTACTTTCTAATGCCTCAATAATCACTTAATCGTTTTACGCATAACGCAAACTGTACTTGTAATTGCGCGTTTTGTTATTTTGATTTTTAGGTTTACCTTGACTAAACCTTTAAATCTCGTTTGTTTTTGTCAAACGTGTGCTATTATAGTGAATATTTAACCACCGTTAAATTATTTCTACATTTTATTCATTGGAAAATCGGAGTTTGTATTCTTTATAACGTGAGCTTACTATACATTTGTTTATGTTTTTGCTTTATTTTATACAGGGTGGGTGAGACAAAAGTCTGGTCATACTAAATATTTTTTCTTTTATTGTTTTATTAAGATCCAATAGGGATCAACGAGGTCTCAATAAGGTCCTCAAAGTACATACATGATATCAATCATAAGGATATTAATATCTCAAGTAGAACAAAAAAAAATTTAATAAGTGAAATTGGCAAAAAGTGTTAGTTTACAAAAAAAAAATATTTGGGCAGAACTGCAAAGAGAAACAAATTCCAACATTTAATAGATGATTAGGTGAAACGGTTATAAACACGTTTGTTAGTGTGAAAAGTTAGTGAAAACTGTATAATAATAGTCACCAGAAATTTCATACTTCTAATGGTGTTTGTTATATTTAACTGTGACCAAACGTTTGTCTCACCCTGTATATAAATATTTTAAAATAACTTTAAACTCGTAACCTCAAACATAGCCAAGCTCAAGATGTCATTTTAAAGTTTTACTTTTTAGTTTGCTGAACATAATACATATAGAAATATCGACAGTATTTTATTTATTTTTATTTGCATATACGTGAAAAATAAAATAATACAGAATGTAAATTCAAATAAACTTCACGTTACTAACTTAAAAAAATATTGTAAACGTACTGTACATCATATTTGGAATAACAGTCTTCTTGACAAGTTCACTTCTTGATATTTAATCTATATTTTAGAATATTTGTAGGTACCGTATATCTTAAATTTTTTTTTTTTAATTTCTTGCCTGTCTGTTGATACATGACGGCTAAACCGAGTTTCACGAAAATTTGAACTCAAACTAGGCACGAACCAAAGAAGGGCATTAGCTATTGATCAATATTTTTATTGGGAATTCAAGTTACAAATCCTTTCATACCACTTCCGACATCAAAAATGATCAACTTTTTAAATGTGAATGCTTTACTATTTTTCACAAAATGTCTAAATATCGTGTTGTTTACGACCTCTGAATCCCCATCAAGCTGCGGGATTGATTCAAATCCGACAAGTTACATCCACTTTATAGTTAAGTGTTCATTGCAAAACGTACACTGTGAATCGTACCCTAATTTTTTGAGTGCTCTCACGAGACGAGAAAAATATACAGTAGGGCAAAAGGGTTAATAAAATTAAGTGGCTCATTGAGTTCTCATACTTTTCTCTTTTTTTTTTTGTTGCCACTGGTGTAATGGAAAGCTTCTTGACATTTTTGTTGGCTGAAAGGGTTCCGAAATAGAGATTTATCTGCCATCAACTGTTCCGTAACAAAGTCGTTATTAATCGAGGATTTAGAAACCAAGCAGCAGTAGCAGTAGCAAAGACACGTCAACACGGTTTTCATTTCCGTTTGGTGAGCGGATTTATTGAAAAATAAAGGAGTCTTTTTCAAGGAATGAACAAATGGTACAGAATGAAAAGAAATTTCGGACCCTGTCCCATGTTTTTTATTTCTTCATTTTTTTCTCTTTCTGTTCTTATTCTTCTTTTTTAACCTCCGTTCATCTGCTCGACTTGCTGTATGTTTTCCCTCTTTTCATTTAGGAGAAAAAAAATTCACTTATTCAACAAATAAGAAGATATATTATTGAACCCAAACAGAGAAATTTTTTTCATGTAATTTCCAACAAATGTAAAGGGATTTAAAGTTTAAAAGGAAAACAAAATTTTCAAACAAAGGAATGATTAAAGTTGACAGTCAGAGGAAAACCAGTTTTGTTTTTCTGTGGGATGTATTGTGTATTTAATTCGCCGAACTTCGAATAATAAATTTGAATTGAATTTTGTATTTTACTTCAAAATATTCTCAAATAATAGGAAACTTGAATGTTTTTTCAAATACATACAAAAAAACTAAAAATTTTAGTTGGTGCGTTCATGTTTGTTTTGTTTCATTTTTTAAAGGCTCAATTAACAATACGTCAATGGAGAAAACAAAGAAATTGGTTATTATTTCGACTGTTACCATAGTAACTTTAATTAGTTGACTTCAGCTTGTTTGGTGTTGTATATCAGAAAACAATCGTGATAGTTGATTAGTTTCTGCTCCAGCTTATTGGTCCGAATCCCAAATGCGATTGCTTAAAGTGCTAAGTCATTCTTTGATCTGCACTTAAACATTATATCATCAACACACACTACAACGCAAGAAAACCCGTATCACTTTATTGTATAGTAACACTAGCTTTAATGATAAGGGTGATGAGATAGTCTTGTTTGTGCCAAAAACGTAATAGAAACACGAAGCTAAAGCAGCAGCATCACAAGTGACTTTCCATGTTCGACATCGAGTTCAGATTTGAACCGGATTTCCCGCTAACGCTAATCTTAATCGCTAGCTAATTCATATACGACCAGCTAGCGCTAACTTTCAGGCTAGCAGCGCTATAATGTTCCCCATTAAACAAAGTCCGGATCAAATTTGAACTTGTATGTTATGAATAGAACTAGTAAATAGCCCATCAAAAATGACGGGAAAGTTATTCATTTAGCTCATATTGCTGCGCAATATTCGTTAGTTATTATTCAAATATTCGTTACAGTTAGAGTATTTATTTTTTAAATTGTTATAAAATTCAAATGCAATGTTATGTTATGTTATGTTTCTATAGAAACATAACTGATGAGGAGGAAGAGGAGAATCTTTGCATTTTATAACAGTTAAGATATTCTTGTATTAAACGAATATTTTTACATTTAAAAACATTGTTCACATTTAAATAAGTATTGTTTGTAATTGTTTTTGTTGATTTCCTTACAAGGGGTTGTGCAAGGATCAGAAAATTGCAAATGTGAGAATTCAAAGTATCACGAAATTAGACAGAATTATAGTTTACTGCAATTAAACAAACTCTCTTAAGAAGTTTAAGGGTGGGTTTTCAGTTAGTAAATTAATAGAATCATTAATTTAAATTCAAATAATTTCAGTTTTAAAGCATCGATAGTTGTAACATCATGAAGTTCTGGGAGTTGAACAACTAAGTGAAGTTTGGTTTCTGAAGTATTTTTTATTTAGTTTCACATAGTGTGGATTATTTTTTCATCAATTTATTATTTTTTTTTTGGGAAATACTTAGAAACTTATATTTTTGAAGTTAGGATGTTTTAATGTTAGATTTTTTTAAGCTACTTTCACCAGAAAAATATTTTGTAATTGTGATATAAGTTTTTAGGTCAGTGTACCCATATGTTTCTTGACAAATGTTTATGCTGGTTTTATGTCGTCTTGAGTTTGCCAAGTCCTAAATCGTTGCTAGATTTTAGTTGTATATCCTCAGCTTCTGTGTGTGGTCGTAAAAAGCTGATAGAAAAATTGCTGATCATTGCCAAGATCCATATTGGACAACAAAACTTTTCGTCTTTGTTTTTTTTCCTACGTTTTTTGGAAAACAAATGGCCTTAACAGTGCCCAAAGTTGTAGCAGAACTATCGATCTTTGTTAGACGAAAAATGTAAAAAATTCATTGCTCTCGGGTAGGAAGAAAGACGAAAATTGGATTTTACTGGTTAAAAACTCGTTTCGGCTGTTTAATGACAGCAGTTGCCATAAAACAAGTTTTTCTTATTGGAAATTGTGTGATAACGGTTGGATTTAGACCGTAGCTTAATGACCATTGGAAATGTCCAATTGGTGACCGCAATTGATTGCACAACTTTACACCGTGGACGTGTGTGGTTTCCTTACGTTTTTTTCTTCTTCTGCTTCTTTTTCGTTTCTCGTTGGAAACTTTTGTACATAAGAATCGATATTGGCTAAATCCGCCAAGCTGATAGAAGTGAGGTATGTTGGCGAGTTTGTAAGAAATCAGGGAAGTGAAAAAATAAGAGCACCACCAACGAGTGTTAATTTATATTCTCCAGTAAATCATTGTAATCTGATCAACTACTCGGTTTTCACCATGTCCGTTTAATAAACAAGGTTTAAGTAGACCAATGCCATTTGTTGGGGGAATGTCTTAAAAGTAGATGTAAAGTTTAATTTGGATAAAAACCATAATTTTCTTTAGTTTTTTTTAAACACTTTTTTGGTTAATAAATATAGCTTAAATTTTTAAGTTATTTAATTAAAAAAAACATGCGTATTTGATAATGTTTTTTACAACCACGTAATAACTGAAACAAACAAGTGGAAATATAGTTTTGGCTGAAATATGTTGAGTGTTTTTTTTGATGGGTCGGTTTTATACTCAACAATAAATGGCTGCTCACGTAATGAAGTGTACTACACTATAAGTAGGTAGTCAACTACATATAAGAAGAAAGCATTCATTTTTGTGTACAGCAATGTGTGGTGGCTTGAAATGGCTTAAAATGTAGGTATATCGTCAGCAAACATTTTTCGTGTGACAAAATCTCAGAATTGACTGGACATTGATCCGTCTAAATTTGATACAACAAAATTTTCTACGACCCCAACCTATATTTAAAATTTCAGCTGGGTATGTCATCGTAAACCTACTACCAATAGCAAAAAAAAAAGATGTTTAACCATTTCAACTTCAGAGTAAGTTAAAAAAAAGAAGTTAAAAATGAGACATTACATTTATAGTTGTCAATGGAAATTTAATTCGCCTAAAAAAAGTGTTTGATGTAAAAAGCTTATGTTTCCTAATTTCTGTTTTTTGTTCATATTTTCATACATTTTAGAATAATCATCATTAGTCACCGAAGTAATGTTGAAGAACCCTTTTAAATTTAAATTTTCGTGAAAGTGGAACATGACACCAATTTGACACTAAATACTTACGAGTAACGTATGAAGAATTTTGGGATAATAAATTTATAAACTTTCGTAGCCGTTTATTAACATTTCAATAATGCAACACTGAATTTCATTAAATATTTACACAGACTTAACTTATATAAAGAATGTTTTCAGTTGACACTACAGTGAAAACTTTGTGTGCAGTCATCTTAGCCTTGAAAAAAATTAGACATGTTTTCTAAGTTCTTTTCATTTTTTTATATTTTCACATTTTTTATATTTAAATCATGAACATTCTTTAACGTTGTCTTTAAGAAACACGAACTCAATACTTGCCACATAAAGTTGGAACAGAAGTGGTAGTACAAGGATCTATTTTCTTGTTTCAACATCGTTTCAAAGCTCGTCAACGTGGTAGGAAACTTTCCTTAGTAACAGGAAGTTGTTTCTTGTCTTTGTCTAGCAACGTTAACATGTCAAGTGCAAAGACCCTTGTTTGGAATCTTTACCACTGCTAAGCCTGTTTGAAATGCTTTTTTACTTTCCATTTCGCGAAGTGCTGTGAGAGAGAGTGTTTTACGTAAACGATAGCATCGCGTAGGAGTGAGACTAAAAATTATCATTTAACTACATCTTTTACTCCTAATACCTACGCGAGGAGTTTCTAAATATTTGCGGGGCACAACACGAAAATTCCATTAACGGGCCCATGGCTCGGTGAAAGGAGAAACTGCAAAGAAGCACGAGCTGAGTGGGAATAGGGAGTCAGTAACGGCACAACAACAACAACAGCAGCACTAACAACAACAGCAACATTCACATGAACACACGTACTTTCACACCCATCCCCAAGCTATATAACGGGGAACGAAGATAACGTCAATACTCGACGTCTCTGTCTTGACCTCGATGTCCTATAGGTTTCCCCGGGAGGGCATCGGGGTCGTCTGC
This sequence comes from Cryptops parisi, assembly GCA_034695005.1. Classification (NCBI taxonomy): domain Eukaryota; kingdom Metazoa; phylum Arthropoda; class Chilopoda; order Scolopendromorpha; family Cryptopidae; genus Cryptops; species Cryptops parisi. The sequence continues at coordinate 27,106 of JAQIWH010001964.1, forward strand.
TGTCACACTCGGTGGATTTACCCCCTTTTCCCTTGCCCTCCTTAGTTTACCCCTTTTACTTTCTACCTCCACCAACGCTGACAAGCATGAAAAGCACCGTCAAATGGGATAATATCATTGCCAACCTTCTCTCTCTCTTTCCGACCTTTTTTTTTCTTTTATATTTCCACAAAAAGCGGATAGAAAACGTAGCATCCCGAAAAATGGTGAGGCGACAAGAAATAAAAACATCCGCAAAGTGATATTGATGGAGGTGTCATTATGGAAGTCACGAGTCGGTCTGGCGTTTCTATTTTTTATGTACCATACTTCCAAGATGGTGGCAGCGTGTCTATTTTTTATTTCTTGTACATTGAAGAAATGACAAAAGATTTTGATTGCGTTA
>JAQIWH010001965.1:0-27489 GCA_034695005.1 Cryptops parisi
CAAATATAGTCGATAACCAATATAGGTTCTATGTAAATTATAAAGACTTATCGACTCATTGGACGTTCATGAGCGTCCAACGTGAACGTAGTCTGTGTCGTCTGCTATAAAGCGCTCGAGGTTAACTTGCACTTTAGATTGCTCAATGACGTCACAGTATGGACAGGCTGACCCTCTGTAACTGCTAAATGATAATAAAAGTGAAGTTAAATTATGTTGTTATAAATAAAGTTTGTTGCAGAGTTTTAGTGTATAAAAATCGGGTTTTTTAATGAATTACTACATAAAAAGTTATTTAGTAACTTAAACAGCAAATTTAATTCAAACACACTGTATTAAAAAATAAACTAGTTCCATTGAAAAATTGTTGATGTTTTACAAGCTTTTGTGTATTTAGTTTTAAATTGTTTATTTCTCCCCACAAACACAAGTAATGAATAATGATATTGACATTTTGTTATTTAGTAGACATTTTTGAGGAAAAAACGGGAGCCAAACTGGTTGACAGTTTATATGGCAACCATAGCCCTTTTATATGGCTGCCATGGCTTCGGGATATCAATTTGTCCCAAATTTATTCATTTGGGACATCAGTTTGTTCCGAATTCGTCTAACTCATTCTGGACATGTTGTGAATGGATTTTTTTTAAGAATAAAAACATTACCAAAATTTACATTTTAATTATAAACCGTGCAATAAGTATCCGTACCCTGTGTACAACGTTTTTAAAAGAAGTTCTATCTACATTATATTTATACCTCCCTCTCCCCCGTGATCGTTAACTGTCCCGGATGGAGGGTTGGTGAATCTTGTCACCGTTGTACTTTGGTTAAGCAATGTTCTGTGTAACGTTTTGAAAAAACACGACAGCGCTTATTTTTGATCAAATTATCCAATTATAGAACATAAATGGTAATTAAAATCACCACCACGTCATGTCCTCATCATCATCCATCAAGTTAAATTGCTGAAATTCGTGAGTTTTTTACCTACAGTAGAGTGACGACATTTGGTACACATACTTCAAAAGCGCGCAAGGATAAAAGATTGTACCAAAAACTAAGTTGTTTAAAAAAAAAATAATAAATGAATAATTTACAGTCAAAAGGACCAATACAACTTATCTTATCTAAATATTACAGACTAGTAAATGGCCCGTCAAAAATTACGGGAAGTTATTTATTCATTTAACTCATATTGCTTCGCAATATTCGTTACAGTTAGATAGAGTATCGATTTCGCTATGAGTTTTGGCATTTTCATATATGATTTGATTTATTTGATTTCATTCCAACATGGAATCGTTTGACAATACATATACAGAAAATTAAACCAAAAAATAAAAGGAAAACTGAAAATTAAAACAGTAAAACTAAGTCAGACGCCAATGACAAGTAAGGCGACTAATTACCATGCTTAAAATAACGTGTAATTTTAAAATTAAAATGCTTGCAATTTGCAATGCAAGTTGCTTTTGTGCAATTAAAAACACAAGACCTAATTTTAAAAGGGAGACTGTTTCAATCGTTAACAGCTGAATACGGGTATTTTGTTTTTTTTTTCAAATTGTCAACACTTGCGTTGATTTCAAACTTAAATTTTCTTGTAATCCGTACGTTTTTATCGGCTTTCCAAAATTGTTTCACAAAATATGCTGGATTGCGTATCGCAGATGCTAGTGCTTTTATATTAACAATTTTCATGATTTTTTCATCTCATGGTAAGGATTTTTAATCGCTTACAAAAAATGGTGATAGAGAAAAAACGACGATGATGATGATGATGGAGGGGAGCGGGAAAACCCAGAGAATACCCGTTCCCGCAGATACCAAGCTGATAGCACGAGTGGGAATTGAACCCGGGACCTTTCTCGCCAGATGAATGCTACATGAGAATGGCAAAATTAATTCATCCGCCAAATAAAAAAACTTTAATTCATACTAAATATAGTTAAATTATAACCAAAAGAGTTTTCTCTTATTTAACTATTATTAAACTAACAATTTTTGTTATTGAAAATACCGTACTATTAATAGTATAAGAGAAGTTATAAATTTCAAATTTTTTTATTTTAATACCTGTGGCGCCACTCAACATTAAAACCTTGCAACTAAAATAGATGCTGTCCGCAACGTTTTCTTGTAATTGTTAAGGAAAGCGGGTTAGTTTTATGTTTCGACATCGGGTGGCGCCACATGTATTAAATTGGGATTTATTTGTTTGTTTTTTAATTAAGTAAAGCAAAACAAAATCGTATAAAACTTAAATATTTAATCATTACCAACTAATTGGCTGGTAAACTAATTACTTAACTGATAAATTGTTTTAAACTTTTTTGTAGTTTCGATTTAAGCGTTGATCGTCTTGGCTACCCAAATTTCCATTCGAAATTAAAGATGGCCACTTGGGGAAGTCATCAGACGAGCGACCGAATATGAATTCATATTCGCTTTAATACTATTGTTATGATTTAGTGAAAAGTTTTTATCTGTTAAAGAACAAAACAAAGAATGAAAAGACATCTAGTTTAGAGGTGTGAACACGTTTGAGTCTGGTGTTGGACGACGTGAACGGTAAGCTATTGGCTTCTTTCGTTCTGTTTTTAAATGAGGAAAATTGGTCCGAGACGAAACCGACGTTTTAATCAAATATAAATTATATGTTTTTTAATGACTTTATTTTTTATCAATTGTTAACTTATTTTTTGCTTGGTTTTTCTCTAAAAATTACCGGTCGGAGCGTTAGTACCAGCAAATTACAGTATATGAATGTAACCCAATGTGTTACTTTTTGTCACTAGATGGCGCCACTAAGACCGGCCACCGTTATTTATGTCAAAACAAACGCCTGCTTCATATCAGTCCCGCCGAAGTGGAAATGTAATTACCAATTGGATAAGGTATATCGTTATATTATTACTTATTGAGCATGATTTTCAATTTCGCACGTTACATATGTCACAAACTTTACTCCACAATCAATGTGGGAGGACGGAGAAAGATTCCACTTTGTCGACTACTAGCCACAACTATTCCGGGCTGTCTTTATTCTGGCTTGAAAATGTTATAATGGACTTGCATGTAACAAAACTAACGACAAATGTAACCCAACTAAAGAGAGAATGTGACCAGCGTAGAGGCAGTGCAGAATGTTTTGTGGCTGGTCGACCATGAGGGGGAAGAAAGTAATGTTTAATAAACTAATGCATGCATGAAATATCTTTTGGTGTCATTTCTGTTGCCTACTGAAACGGACTCGGTTTGATATTTACATTTTTTCAGGTATTGACCTTTGAAGTTCACCATGGAGAGAAAGTGTCCTACCTCAGTTGGTCCGGTACCTGCTCATCTCCGAATGATACCTATGGCGACGTTATCGAGATTGACAACTTGTACGGCAGGAAACTTGGCATCAAACACGGAGAGGAGGTGTTTGCCAAAGAAATGGCATTTGTGCATTCCTGCAGTCAGGTGTATGTTGAACCCACAAGTTCACAGGACTGGACCATGCTGGTGAGTTTGGTTGAATGAGGTTAATGTTTGTACAGTAGAATTTCGTTATTGTAATCACAGATATTGTTATCATAATCAGTTCATTGTTTAATGTTATCAGCCAGCTATTGTTAAAAAAAGCAATAGTCCCAAAGTGATCACAATAGCCCAATTCCACTGTAAGTGATAATAGACTATTTTATTATATTTGCTGCAGGAGAAGAACAGCGAACTGGTACGGTCAGTACTTTTGAATCAGGTACGAGTGGTATTTTTGGATCAGATAATACCTGTACGGGTGGAGTTTGAGTTGCCAATGTTTCTTATCGTCAGTGAGTAAACTATTTCTATTTGTTTTCAAGTGATTCTATTACAACTAACTATCAAGAGTTTTGAAATGCTTAACATTTTTTCATCAGCAAAACTTTCTTGTACATCACGTGTGGGGCAAATCAATCCATCTACTGAGCTTCACGTGACACCCAAGTTGAAAGATTCAGGCTCGGACAGTCCATCTAGTGGAATTTCTGCACCATCTTCTCTAGGAACTCCACCTTTGAGTGACATTCCCTCCTCCGTCCAACCTACTCCAGTGACTTCAACACCCGTACCACAGTCGTCGCTACTTTCTCGCTTATACCAATATGTTTTGGGTGCTGATGAAGTACCTGGCAGTTTGTCACCTGTCAAAGCAGCCCACGGTGATGATGAAAAACGTCCCAAATATTGGTGCAACGATGTGATATGGAAACTTTCGTTTCGTGTTTCCATGCTGGTGATGGATGATGAATGCATGATGAAACAACGTTCCAAACTGCATGTTCTGATGTGCCAGTCAACGACCGCTTTTGTGTCCTCAAACAGTCTTCCATTTCTCTTTCTTAAAAATGATGATCGAAGGAACCAGGCCATCTTGATTCGATTGCAGAAAATTTCTTCTCCCGAAGAGAAGCTACAGGAGAAAAGTAAAAGCCAAGGACAGTCCAGTGAAGAAAATTATCTTTTCGATTCAAAAGCTAAATCCTGTAAGAAGCCTTTTGTTAAAGTGGTGCTTATCGAATCTTTGACAAGTGAAGATTGCTCATGCATGGCGATGCTTCGGCAAGCGTCATCATTTCCTGGTCGTATTGTGGTCTCCAACTTGCTGGGTTTGATGTTGAATCTTCAAGAGGGCTCTCGAGTTGTTGCAGAAGCAGACGATTTTTGCATCGAGGGTGTTTCAAAAGTTGTCGTTGAGAGATTTAAACCTCAGGTACCACCGTCTAATTAATTAATTAATTATTAGTGTATGTTTTACCTCTTCGACAATCACTAGTTGTTTGGCCATTAAATTATTGATACAGTGTTTTAATTTTTAAATGTTTGTTGTTTCTGATTCTTAAGTCAGCTGTTGTGGAATCCCCATCCGTAGATACGATAAAAAATCAATTGAATGAAGCTGCTGGAAATGACTGCCCTCTGGTGTTGAATTGTAAAACGCCTATGTTGTTAAACGACAGTGGTAAGTGAACTCATTGGTGTTATAACATTTTTCATTGTGGAAATCGACCCACCCAGTAGTTGACCACAGAATGAGGTTTGTTGTTCCTTATTCCTTGTTCCATAGGTAAACATGAAATGGTGATGATAACACCTGTTGGGAAATCTAAGATCAACAGATCAATTAAAGAAGTTGCGTGTCAGTTAGTATCGTTGCAACACTCCCGGGATGTGACTTGTCATTTCACGGACGATGTACTCGTTTCATCATTAAATGTGGGGTTGAAGAATACCGCCTTGGAGGAGAATTTGGGGTAGGTCATGTACACTAGAGACTTAATGAGAAGTTGTGCCATGTCAACAAATAATTAACATCTTGTTTGACAGGGCTGTTGATGATTTGATAGCGGATGGTCTTGGTTTTCTGAAACTTGAGCTTGGACTGAATTCCCTGACGCACTCTTTATCCATGGTTGGCAATTTCAAGTGCTTGGCTATTGTTGGACCTCGAGGTTCTGGGAAAACGGCCCTCAGCCAAATCCTGTGCCAGAAAGTAGCTTCCTTTCCTTTCCACGTCAATTCCGAGTTCGTTCCTTGCAAGCAACTCAAAGGTAGGATTTATAATTTTGTTTGTTCACAAATGAGCTGTGATACAAAATGATGGTTTTTGGCATATGGCCTTTTTTTTTTCTCTGATCGAAGGATAAGCAAGCACCAGAACTTGTTAAATTTAATGAAGTAGAACCTTTGTATTCGGGGCGGGAGGAGGGGGGTGTTAGGCTGTTCCAAGCCATTCCGCAGATACATGAAGCTGTGGCTAGTAGTGATACAGCGCTATTTATGACATGCAATTGTGGTATTTTGTATAATTTTGTACACACCTGCTTAATGATAAAGAATAACAATGCTGATGTACAATAATGATAAAGATGATGCTCTCTGAATTGGTAGCATCACTGTTATTTCGCTTGGAAACCAGTTTAGACTTTTTCATTTATAATATAGAACCAAAATCACTGAAATCATGAATGCTGAGTCCATGGATATGGGAATTCTACTGTACTTAGTTCTAGCCAATTAACAAATCTTGAATCTATTAACCAACCAACGGATCAAGTAGATGATGAATACAAGCAATCTGTAAGCTCGTAAAGAGTCGTTCCATGCCAAATCGAACAAAATAAATTAAAAATTGGCCTTACATTTTTTGATTTTGATGAAACTTGGTATGTGTATACCATGGCCACCTCGAGAAATTTTAGAATTTTTAAGTCGTATTTTTTTTTAAGATACTAAGGTTAGAAATTGACATTTAAAATAAAATTTAACGTTACCATGCTGTATTCAAATTGCTCTAACATTTGTTAAAATTGTGCTAGAGCTCTGACATTGGCATCATTGGAAAGCTAATTAAACTAGCTTTCACAGGATATGCAACAAAGCAACCTATTAACTCTTTTTAAAAATAATTTCTAATATGCATGTTGAAACAAAAATAGAAATATCTTTAGAATACATTTTTTATAAAAATTTAAATTTTTTGTCAGAAAAAAAATAGCCTTAATGCTAAAAAGTTGAATTTGTCACATTTTGTTGTTATTATTATTATTAGTTTTATTCCCAGTCCAAAGGGACCAAAACACCACAAAAGGAACGCTTCTTTTTTTTGTAGTGGAATACATAAACAACAAAAAACATCAAGATACAAAAAAAATTAAGTCAATAAAATAAAGGAGATCAATAACAAAATATCACATAACTTCAACTAGAATCACATAGACAAGCCATACCAAAAGTAAAATGAAGTAAGGATTAAATACAAGTATTTACATATTGAAAGATATCAGATTCTATTTGTTTTAATAGTCATAGGACTATTACCAATTTGTTTTCTTATTCGGTAAGGCAGAGAGTTCCATTTTGCAAAACTGTTTACAGGATAACAATTATCCAACGATTTTTCAGTAATAGGTGGTCAATTAAATTTAAAAGCATTCAGATCTCGAGTAGGTGTGACGTTGTTAAATAATCGAACATAATCATTGTGAGGGATGTGCATCATTATTTTTCATACATGGATGGATAACAAATTATTCTGTTTAGAGTTAAGATTTTGAATTTTCTACATTTAAGTGATATGGATGTCGTAGTAAGTTGTTATAGGCTTAGGCAGTAGTTAGTTAAACGTCTAATCCTAAAATTTGTAGCATTTGACCAAACCAAAATTCCATAGGAAACCAATGATGAAATTTTAGAGATAAATAAAGTTCTTTTTTCGTTATTTTTTAGAATAGTTTTCAATTTTTTATAAAGAAAAATTGGTTTATGTAGTTTAAGAATTAATTTCTAAATGTGATTTCCAAAAGAAAGTTTTGAATATATAAAAACTTACTCCTAAAATATCAATTTCAGGATTTGTATCCTGAACTCCATAAAAGTATTTTAACTTTATGGAGTTCAGGATTATGTAAATAATGATGTATGTATCTTCTTACCGAGATTGAAATTTGGTACATGTTTTGCCATGCCAAGACCCTCACAAATAATCTGACCCGAAAAAATGTATTCTAAAGATATTAATATTTTTATTTCAACATAGAATATTAGAAATTGTTTTTAAAAAGAGTCAATTGGTTCTTGCATTCATGTGAAAGCTGGTTTAATTAGCTTTCAAATGATGCAAATTTCAGAACTCTAGCACAATTAAAACAAACGTTAGAGCAGTTTGAATACAGCATAGTAGCGTTAAATTTTTGTTTAAATGTCATTTTGTAACCTTATATAGCTTGGAAAATAGAAGACTTGAAAATCTAAAATTTTGGGAGGCTATTTTCTCGAGGTGGCCATGTTTCAAGTTTCATCAAAATCAAAACATGTAAGCTGAATTCGTTGTCTGATTTGACATGGCAGGACTAATTAATAATCTTGATAATCTTTTAAAGAAACTTATAGTGTTATGTGATTGAACTGTTGGTGTTGTAATTTTGATTTGGACCTTGTGGCTCGTAAATGAAAAAATTAAATAAAAATAATAATGACGGGTTCGTCTACAAGTTAACCTGTTGATGATGGAACGAATTCCAAAAACATTCGGAAGCTTTGTTTTGGAATTCTCTTTTACATTCATTCATTCATTCATCTGATGGTGAATCTTTGTCTTCCACGGGCTTTTTCTTGTTTTAACTCATGTTTGCTTGGCAACATTCGTCACTGGTGGGTGTTTCATACTCGCTGACGTGGTGGCATAGTAGTACTCACGCACTGTCCTTGTTTTTTATTAGATATAATATTTTCTAATTTTTGAAATTTTAAATGATAAAAATTATTCAATGCCATCTGGTATTCATTCATCTTTGGTTTTTGTTATTTTTTTTTGTTCGTGTGACTTACAGTCTTGGTTGAACGATAAGATGTTTTTGTTTTTTTAATATTGTTTCTCATTTCTTTGCTATGTCACTCTTTTTTATTTAGACTATTTTATTTAAAAGCAAGTAGCTTATGAAACCTAAAAATTAAAAGCTCCCCCCGGAAGAATCGCTTTAGCTTTACTGCATAGTAGGTTTTGGGCTCTTTTGTCAGTATTGCTTTTATTAGTTGTGGCGCCTCTTGTTTGCTAGCTCGACCCTCTGAACCCAGGGATGTTGTGGGAACTTGTACGAGCATAAATTCAAAATGCACAGCACAGTTAGGTGGGGCGTTGCTTGATAATGTTATTGTGTTTCGTTCGTTGTGAAGTGTGGTGGCCCGACTTGAGGTGTTGAGTGGAAAACCAGCGTACTCCAAAAATGTAGTCTTGAAGAGAAAAAAAAGGGCACCTTCAAGGAATTTCTGTTAACTGCTTATTTACCAAAGAAAAAGTTGTTAATTTTTGTTGACCGGTCTAAATTTGTAGGCTAATTTAAAAAAATAAAATGTATTCATGCCGTTTTTTTGCAAATAGCAGTATTATTTCATTGGCTTCATAAATGTAGTTTTGCGAAAAATAAATGACAAAAGATTCAAGATTTACACCCGTAAGGTTCAATTTTAATAATTGTCCTTTACACCGTTTTTCCACCCAACGCCTCAATAGGCAAAAATTAAATTGCTTTTTCTTGAAAAGTAGCTACGGTATTTGAGAATGCCATCTGGTGACTGACTTTTTATTTGATGTTTTTTAGATATATGTGATGTATGTTTAAACAACACATGTGTACTTCATCATGTCATAAAAAAAATCTGCTAAAGTAGAAACACCTAGGGTAGTGTATGGCAATCCAGTCGTTGTTTTCGTTAGACCCATACTTTGTTAACTGGGTAACTATATATAGTGAGGTAAAGAGCAGTTAAGAATTGAGAATAGAATCCAACAATTTTTTTATTCGCGTGAAAGCACTTTCTATTTTTTTTTTTGATGTCTTGCCAACGTTTGTCAGCTGTCTGCTAATATGCCATGTTGGCGAGGCAAAAACCAAACTGTCATTAGAAACAAAACCTGTCGATTTTTTTGGCTCGCCATCTTGAAGGAAGGGTGCGAGATGAAGGGGACCATTCTTCGCACCAACACCCACCGTTAGTTAATGCCATGTTTGCCCCTATTATTTGAATAGGATGAGTTGGCTTTCCCCCTCTCGCGCTCTTCCATTCCTACCCGTCCTTTTCGGCACGTTGTTACTGTTTCCTCAATTAACGCATTTCTTATCTCTTGTACGACAGAACTTTCTAGGAGTTTGTCATGTGTGGGCTTTTTTTTTTTCATTCTCATCTCACGCAGCTTCAGGATCATTGATTTTTGTTGGTTTTGTGTTCTTGCTGAGGCTTGCAATTAAAATCAATGGAACAAGTGGGTGGTGGTGGTGGTAGGGAGTGTACGAGTGATGAACCCCATCTCCCTCTTGCCGGTTTCAACCTTCTTACCACAAATGATTATCACTTCACTGCACGAGACAATCTGCCCTCAAGGCAGACGCGTGGCATAATATAAAAAGTCATTTTCATTTAACAACCAGGTATAGGAATCGAATGGAAAACAACGAGGTGGGGGTACTGATCAGTTTATTTTAAACATTTGCATTGAGTCAATGTTAGTGTCGAAGTTTCTATTCTTAGTACAAAAGCTGCATCGAACGATTGAAATAAAAAGAAAAGTTTGTGTTTTGTACTATCATTTAAGGTTATTAAACATAAACATCCGTTTAATACGGCCAAATGGATAAACTATTTTGTTGGCAACATCATCACACCAGTATGACTTGTCTTGCAAATTGGAGACTTGCATTCGTCAACCATTATTTATTTATTTAACGGAATCGGTCATTGGTGACCAAGCACATACAGAATCAAAAGAACATTAGCTTTTCTAAGGTTCTGGTCTCAATTAAATTTGGACTTGTGAGTCCATTGATGTGGTTCGAGGTTAGGCGATCTCGATCACATAGTTCGACGGTTCATTAGACATTTTGAATATTATAATTCTCGTTTTCTACAAGATTATCATTAGACATTTATCACTCTGCACACCTCAATTAAGTAGTAAAGCCATTTTTTACTGTGAATTGCAGGAAAACGCGTCGACAGCATTTACAAATCGTGGAAAAAAGCTTTTGCGCAAGCTGTTTATAAAGCTCCGTCGGTGGTTGTGATTGACGATTTGGATTACTTGTGTCGATCTCCCAGTTCGGTGGAAGGGAATGCCATGGAGTCGATGCAAGAACAAACAGCCACAAGTAGGTGGTCAACGTGCGTGACTCGTTGACTCGCTAATAGGGCACAGCTTACCATGTTTCATTTCTACACAGTGTTGATCAATTTACTGAAATACGAACTACCTTCCGCAAGTCCTGTTGTTGTGTTGGCCACTTGCTGTTCCAAAGAACTGTTGCATCCCTTGCTAGTGTCCACCAGAGGATGCCACGTATTTCCTCGGTTTCTTATCCTCCAGCCTTTGGACTTGGTAAGTCTCGGTGTACGGTAGTCTGTTGAACAAGTAGGCCCGACACTGGATGGTGCAAGGTCGTTCATTTATTATTACAGAATCGTCGAGTGGAAGTCTTGAAATCATTAATGCTTCGAAAAAAGCACTTGCATTTTAAAAGCGTGCAGTCTTGCAACTTGACCCAAGTTGCAAAATGCACAGAAGGTGCTGTGGCACAGGATCTCAAGCTCTTAGTGGATAAGGCTGTCTATTCCGCTTTCAGCAATTCTAGTGTGTATATTTATTATGATTTCCCAGCTTTTAATACCAGAAACCAACAACGTGATTAATTATATTTTATAAATGTTTAGCAGACATCACTGAGGATTTGCTGCTAAATGACAATGATTTCGAATGGGCTTTGAACGGTTTTACACCATCTAATCTGAAAGATGTCACAAAAAACCTTACCACGTTGAACAAAAGTTGGTGCGATGTTGGTGGACTCGGCGAAGTAAAGAAAACGTTAGAAGAAACCTTCTTCTGGCCGACAAACGTGAGTGAGATGATGCGATTTATACTACTATGCATCGTCTCCCATTTGAAACTTTTATCAACATATATAATGATTGCACCTTTTTCTTTCTTACTAACCAGTATCCAGAATTATTTGCTCAATGTCCCTTACGGTTGTCAACGGGACTTTTGTTGTACGGTCCTCCTGGCACTGGTAAAACGCTTATGGCGGGTGCTGTTGCCAAAGAGTGTGACCTCAACTTTATCAGCATCAAGGTAAATGTACTCCTCCTCCACAGTGGTGCATCTTTCAGATCACTTGACCATTTTCTTACGATTAATTCTGCACAGGGTCCTGAATTGCTTTCCAAGTACGTTGGAGCCAGCGAACAAGCCGTAAGAGATCTTTTTTATAAGTGAGTAATATCCCATATTGCTTTCTTTGTCACGTGTGTTGTCATTTTTGGTTGGCTGGTCTCTAGTGAGTTGCTCGTGGTGGTTAATTGACGGGCTTGGTGTAAAAGGTTGTTAAGTAACATTTTTACAATTGAACAAGTTCAGTTCAATTGCCTTGCTGTTTATGAGCTACTTTAAACTCCATACACTAATAGCTTTGCAACGCAAAATTATGCGTTAGGGAGGTAGAAATGCACCTGACACATCCGAAAATGCTTCTAGGTCATTCTTGACATCTTTTTACATCAGGCCCTCCAATTGTAATTGACCGAACGAAGTGAGGTCTATGTTTTGAGAAGTGGGACGAAATGGAATTTGTCCGTGTGTGTGTGTGTGTGCGGATGTAACGCGATAACTTGCGAACGGTTCAATAGATTTACTTCAAACTTGCACAAGTTATTCAGAAGAGCTAAACACACATCGAGTTTAATTTTGGTTGCAATCGCATTAAATTTTGTTATTAATTTTTTTAAATACATTTTTATTAATTAATTTTTTTTAACATTTTTTTATCCGAGTGAGGTCTGCCGTTCACAGAACTACTAGTTATATATTTTTTATCATGTCAAACGTCGCTGCATTCTTTACATTGTACTGTCTTCCGTACCTTGATGGTACTCAACAACTGGGAATATGGACATGCTAGCTACACACCCGGAGAAGATGCTGTCGCACAGCTGATAGTACCGCAGATACCAGTGAACGTACCAACGCGCGAACGAGCATTCCGACGTAGTTTTCATATCCTAAGTCAAATGTTGAAGTTCATTCTCATCTCCATGATCGTTGTCAAAAATGTTCGGTGATAGGAGGGGGTTTATTTATCGAAAGCCACTGGAACCCTTTCGTCGCTATAATAGCAAGAGATGATGATGCGATTTGGTTGGTTCGTGCTTGTTGCTCAGGTTGGGCTGCTGGTTGTATGTGGCATTGTCGAACGCGACTCTCTCCCCCCCCCCCCCCATTCGATTGGTTCTTCTTTGCCCGACTTCTTTTGGGAACGAACAACGGTATCGTGCCGATAATTATCGCTATTGCTCGGGCGTTTGAAGGAGCGAAATTTGATTAGGGATGGGAGCTTGGCCTTTGCAATAGATTGCTCAGCCAAAGGAGGGAACCTGATGGTCTTCAATTTGACATAATTGAATTAGGGCTCCACTGCAGCGATGTAAAGGGAACCATTCACTCCTTCACAATGGGGTCTTAATTTTCTCCTTCTACAACATGTTTTGTGAAAGCGCTCGTGGTCGAAGAAGAAGAAGAAGAAGAAGCCTTTGCAAGGAATTGTTTCTTCTTCTTTGGTTTTCTCTTTCTTTCTTTCATTCTTCTGGTATCTCCCCTCCCCCCTCCGGTTTTTTCTTTGCAGTGTTTTTCTTGTCTGTTCTTCTCTTTGAATCGGCTGCCGTTTTCTTTTTTCGCATTCTTCGTGGCGCCTTGGCGAGCTAACGTCTTAGCACTGCTGAATACGAAACTGAGTGAAAGGAAAAATGCCTTCAAAAGAGGGAAAATTTTCTCTTTTCAAGACCCCATTCATACGAATTGAGGCCATGCAGAATGTAAAATAATGAGAAGAGCAGAAAGTAAATTTTTACACTTCTTCAAATAGAAGTTGAAATGCCAAAGAAAAACAAACCGACAATTGGTTGATGAATGCTGCTGCCTCCTTAGTTATCTAATACAGGTCGTACCTATTAGAAAGTCATTGGCGGTCACTTTGCTCGGAAAGCTTGTCAGTGGCCATTCTTGTACGAAATATTAAACTAGGCAATCCTTCCTTTCATGCTCTTATTTTTTTAACGAATTGTTAGTACTTTTTCATTTTTTACTTGAATCTAGAACTCAATTTCTGGTGATTCGCAGTCGTTGAAATCGAAGAAAAAAAATATGGGAGAAAATGAAGAATACATTTCTTTCAGGTTTTTTTCTAGTTTACGTTCAAAGTTTTCTGAAGGAAAAGAAAAAAGGAAGGTGTTTTCGGGGACATGGATAATTAAATTTTTTATTTCAATTTCATTCTCAAGCAGGGTAGATGAAGCCATCAGCGTGGCCATTTTTTTTCTCTTTACTCTTCAAACTTTCAGCTCGTTTTTAGTTGACAAAAGAACAAGAGAAAAGGGAAAGGGAATTCGTCGCTTTTGTAGTATTGGCAAGCGACTGAATGCGGCGTTTTTTTAAAGGTGCGAATTGTTGTTGCGTAAAAGCCTCTCTCTAGGATTCGGTTGCTTTCGACTAAGATGTATAATTGTTCCATTGCTCAGGGTGTTTTTGCTTCTTTCGCTGTTTTTCTTTTCTTATTCGCGGTTGGTGCTGCGCTGAATAGGCAACGTTGCCTTTTGTGGTGTCTTGTGCGCTGGCTGGCAGCGTTGACGAAGCCAACACACTCACTTAGGCAACCTAAACACCACACGAACAATGCGCTATTTATTCCAACCCACTCACTGAGTTAGAGAGCGAGTCCTAGACAGTACGGTACATCGATTCGACAAGTCGAAAACGCAGTACTGGTCAGGAAGGATGCCAAAGACTTGGCTCTGGAGGGTGTCATGCAAGCAACGGTTGTGTTGGCGAGAAAAATAATAGTTTTGTGAAATTTGAGAATTTTTTAAAATACCCAAAAGTCGTCGAGGCTAAATAAATTATTCCCGTGTCCAGGCAATGTGTATGTAAAATAATAGCGCGCATCGGCAATGGTTGCGCTTGAATGGGATGAACCTTTTGAGCTGCGTCGATTGTAGAAATGCTAGTTTCTTGGCGAGGCTAGGGTGTAGGTGAGGGGCTAATTGGACCCTATGGGGTTCTAAGAGCGACGGTTTGAATGAAAGGGGGTTTGTTTGTTGGCTAGGAACGCGTGTCTGTGCCAACACCTTGACAAAAGGGGGGAAGGCTACCAGTCGGTCCCGGAGATCGGTGGCCGTCATCGGATGATTCGCTCTTCATTTCTCTTATTGGCGTTCACAATGGGCACAATGAAAGAGGCGCTAGAGCATCACTCGACGCGAGACGGCCCTGATAATTCCCACGTGATTGTCGTGACAGCCACTGCTTTTGTTGCCGCGTTTCTCTCTTGTCAACGCTTTTTTTTCCTTCTCCTTTTTCCTTCTTCGTGTCCGCTGCTGATTCTTTTCTTGATTTTCATCATCATCTCGTCGGTTGCGGGGGCGGTACACGAGGCTGGCAAGGGGGGGTGGAAGACCCTTTCGAGTTTTCTCGGATGGTTCATTAGGGGTGAAGAATAGGCGGACAATCAGCTCGTGATTTGGGGAGAAGAAGCAGGACGCCGCTGTTGGCGGCTTTTTTTCATCCCCACTTTCTGTCAATCCAATTCTTTTTCTCCGTTTTCTTCTTCTTCTTCTTCTTCGCACCCTCTTTCCCGATGATGATCTTCCCAGTTTTTTTTTTTTTTTTTTTTATACCTCGTGGTTCCGATTTCTTTTCCGACTTCTTTTTTCGGTTAAGTAAACCCACCTCCGAGTTAAGTTTGACACGGAGAAGGGAATTTGATTTTCAGCCCCAATTAACCCTTTGAATAGGTCGATAGCTTCTGAAAGATGAATCGCTTGTCGCGTGGTGGCGACCACAGAACGAATTGTGGATGAATAGACGTTGTGCTACGAGTCTTCTGTTCATTTGGTCTACGAAAAGTACCGAATCTATCTTTTTTTTAAGAAAAGTTCATTACGATCACTTTTTTTTAAAGCTTTGTTCAAAATTCCAAATAGATTTATCACGATTGACTTCCAACAATAACGGTTTCAGTTTATGAATTTTGTGATCAACTCATTTGCTTCTAGTTTGATACAGATGTATTTATTTTTTTTGGTAGAGCCCAAAGTGCCAAGCCCTGCATTCTGTTTTTCGACGAGTTTGACGCCATTGCTCCTAGGTAAGTCAATTAAAAGCAGCCACACTTAAACGATCTCCTTCATTGCTTGGGTCGAATTTACAATAGTTAGTAGGGTACCGAAAATCTATAGTGACTCCCCAGTTAGACTTAACACTGAGACTATGATATGCTCTTTATAAGGGGGTTTTGTATCTTGACATAATCTGTGTCATTGGGAAAACGCCGAAAAGAATAGGCTCCTCGAGGCTGGTTCTTAAGAGTGTCTGTCAACTCCTCCCATCGACTAATACAATTGACCTCTAGTCCTTTGGTGAAGTGGGTGTCAGTTGGCCAGACCGCCCACACCACTCCTTTCGTGCCTGTCTTCCCATTCTTTGTGCACGTGCATGGCTGCTGCTGCTGCTGCGTGAATTTTTTTATTTATTATTATTATTATTTTTTTTTTATAAATATCAACTATCTTCAAACGTTATCGTGCTTTTCTTTTTGATGTGAACTCGCATCCGGAACAAGCTGTACGTGTGTAGAATTTATTGGGTTGGCATGAAAGAAATGGTTGGAGAGTTTGCCACATTTGGTCGAAACGAATTTGCACCCAAACCTTTTTTCACCATTGCGTCTTTTTCCACCGTTTTGATATCGATAGGTGGAAGAAGGTGGAATCGAGGTGGTGTTGTCTTTTTGAAAAGTCGATTCTTCTTTTTTTGTAGGCGAGGTCACGACAGTACTGGAGTCACCGATCGTGTGGTGAATCAGCTGTTGACTCAAATGGACGGAGTTGAAGAACGGACCGGTAAAATAGTTTGACTATAAATACTTTTTAATTGACTGCCGTATTTTTTTACGTAACTCTCGATGGGATATTTTTGGATTTCAGGTGTGTACGTTCTGGCAGCGACGAGTCGTCCTGACCTGATCGATCCTGCACTTTTACGTCCTGGTCGACTAGACAAGTGCCTTCACTGCCCATTGCCTGCAAAGGTGAGAAATCATTTTATACCCCTTTATAATTATAATTTTCTTAGAAACACGTCTTGGTTGTCATTAGAACCATTATGCTCTAAAGTGTAATTGCATTGCACACTCGTGGTTAAGAGGGTTTTACGGATTGGGTTTAGTAACATTTTTATTGAAAATTGTTTTCTTAATTTTTTATTTATTTATTTATTTTTTTTAGAATTCGGTCAAACTGACCAATTTATTATTTACAAAAGGAATTCATACAAACAATAATCCCAAACAAGGGAATTGAATATGTCTATACAATTTTTTATCAAAATTGGAATGCGTTTCAAAGTTCATTAGTCGTTGCATCCATTGGTATACTGTTCGTTCATTGAAGTTGTATCCAGTTTGAACGCCAGTCCAGTTGGATGGTGGGAAAAGCATTGTGGTGGCGATCATGAAAAAGTCACGTCGAGATGGTTCGTTTTCATTTCTTTCGATGGTGTTCAGAACTTTCTCGACGTTTTTTTTTCTGGGTGGGAATCGCTCTTTTATGGTTCTCGGAAACGTTGAGAAGGAAAATAGTGAACGCGATTCGGTATAAAGGAGGAGGGGAGGGGAAGAGAAGGGGTTGATGAAAAGCGATGTTCCGATCGAAAATTCGAAGGGAACGAGAAAATGAGTCTTGCATCCGAAAGGGTTAATGAAAAGAGGAACGAAGTTTAATGAGCGAGGAATGAGAAAGAGAGTGAGTGTGTAGAGAGAGAATCTGCTGACAGAAGAATGAAGAGTGGTAGAAACCGACCGAAAAGAGGAAATGGTCTCAGGAATCCCTAACAACTCGGCTGCAATGCGCTTATTTATGCGCATGCATTGCCATAGGAACGAAAAGAGAGAGGGGGGAGGAGGTACAAGTACAGTGGAGAGTGGAATTTTCATTAAAATGGTCGTCGTCGTCGTCGTCGTCTCTTTTCCGCGTTTGGAAACTCCAATCATTTGCTTTCTTCAATCGGGTTTGTGCGCGCTTTTCTCTAATGAGCCTCGCGTCACAATACCGGCAATAAGGGCGTCGCCAACCGACGACGACGATCACTTTCCTCCCTATTTCTTCCTCCAACCTCCTTCCTATTTTCCCCTTTACAATTCATTCCCCGAATGCAAACATACCCAGGTTTTTCTGTCTAATGCCAACCAAGTCTTTGAATGTCAAGAAAACGAAAGAAAGCCAAGAATGGGAGAGAAAGCGTAAATGAGAACTGGAGCGTCATGTTTCAGTTGGTAGTGGAAAGGAATCCTTGGGGTGTTTATTTTAGTAAGTTGGTGGGATTTTATATCCGATTCAGTGGAAGTTACGACATGAATACTATCATTCCACGGTCATAACAGAACCGGCGATTCAGTTTTAATAATAGGGCTTGGTTCATCTAAAGTGGGATGCGATTTCGTCCACTAGTTTATCTTCGAGTTGTAGTCGTTGGTCTGTCCTACGCTAACAACTGCAATAAAAGGAGCAAGTAAGCATGTTACTAAGGTTACCGTAGTTAATACCGATGAATAGATTGGGACAACAGCAAATTGACTCGACGAAATCGAGGAAACGTTCGATGAGATCTTGGCTATTCCAAGAGATTTCAAATTTTAACTTGGCAATGAAAACAATTTTTTCTGCGAAGTGGTCCAAAGGGGTCACCTTTAGTTTCATTGCTGCTCATTATGATCTGGTTATGGCAACGTCATGATATTTTGCTTTAAAAACATGGATTCTCAACAACATACTTTGGTTTATTGGGACACGGAAGACTTTTAACGATTTTAAACTTTTGGGCCAAAGTTGTATGATATTTTTACGCCTTTATTTCGAAAAAGGATCATGGACAAACACCCGTGAATAGAATCGAAAAGATGATTGAAGAAGCTTCGTGCGCTGCGCGTGTATGCATGTGTAGGAAGAGAATTTGAAAATTGGGCTGGAGGATGACAGTCGTGGAAATATGAAAGCGAAGAGGTGGCAATGTCAGCTGCTGCTGCTGCTTGGCTTTCGCTCTAATTGGCTGTGGAATTTCATCGTCGTCGTCGTCTCCTGGAGTTGTTCGCCATTTCCACCCGTTTCTTCCCTCTTCTCCCCCGCTCAGCCCTAGCATAACGTGTAGTAGCTGCGTGGCTCATTCTTGCGGTTTTGCAAACTCCTGTTCCCTCTCTTTGATTTGAAGAAAAAAAAACACCAACGATTTTTTATCATGTTCAAGAATGCGAAGAAAAATGTCAGTTTGCTAGTGGGGGGGGAGTTGTTTTTTTAGTAGTGCAGTTTATTAGTAGTAGTAGTAGTTGTTGTGGTTGCGTTTGGATGAAGTTGAACAAATGCAACAATCTCAAGGCTGTGATAAGCACAAAGAAAATTGAAACACGCACACGCGAAAAGCTTTTTTGGCATGATCTTTTTATTCACTTTCTGCTGATGAGAGAGCTCTATTAACCGAATGTTTTGTTGTTGAGATGGAATAAGGTTAAATTTCCTGTTTCTCTCATATTTCATTTGACAGTTTCGTATTGATGAGATGTAACAACTAGTTAAACGATATAGGTTACTTGTAAGTGGTCGATGTGCCGTGGATTGCTGTGATTTTTTGAAATATTATTTTCAGGAAGAACAATTGGAAATTGTCCGTATTTTGAGTCGTTCGTTGAAGTTGGGTCCTGACATCAACTGGCCAATACTTTGTGACCAATGGGATGGTTTGAGTGGAGCAGACTTGCAAGCCTTGTTGTTTGATGCTCAACTTTTGGCTCTTCGAGATGGACCAACTTCTCTACAAGAATGCACTACAGATCAAAGTGGTAAGTTTCATTGATTCATTTCTTGCTTGATTTGTTTTTGGTGGGTATTGTTCTTTTTTTTTGGAACTTTGTTTTACCAATGGTCATAGGTTTGCGCACGTCTCTCAATCGGGGTTCCTTTCCCTTATTTTGGGAAAGCCGTTAAATTATGAGTTTCTCAACGATACTGATGCACGTGATCATCAATGTTTCATGCTTCATCAAGATCAACTTCTGGAAACCGTAGCAATCTATTGGTTTCACCTGCCAGCCAACCACTTATGCATCTACATGTCACACAAAATGGTGATGAAGTTTGTAACTTTTTACATTCGACTTTTTTTTTTACAACTTTTTCTAAACTATGGTTCCAATGGTTGGTTAAGTTTTTTTACACCGTTGACTTAAGTGGGAAAATTGAGTACGTTGCATTAGCCATTCAATCGACAATGCCAATAAAAAAAACAATGGTTTTTCGTGAGGGGAGGGTTGGACATCGTGATCGCCAACTAGTACTATTGTGGATGTTCAAACCACCAATAAGCAGTTTTCTTTCACCATACGACATGACTCATCGCTATTTTTCTTGTTTTTTTCTGTTCCGCACTCCCTACAAGGTTTTTGTTCCTTATCGAGGAGGGAATGGTTTATTGTGCCATTTTTTGGAAAGTTTTTTTTTTTTTTTTTGTCGTGTGTCTGTGGATCAGTCAATTTATCAATCGGTGTGTCGTGACGTCACCCTTGAGTGGGTCGCCATGTTGCATGACCGGGAAAACGATGGCAACCCCGAAAGATGGTGGTGCAGCACGTGCTATAACTTCTAAACAAGGGGGTGGGGTAGATTTATCACGGTGGGGTCGGCTGTAGTTGATAGACTCGATAAGACATTGAGGTGTACCATAGCCAACGTCAAAAGTATTCGATTAAGAGGGTTGGAAAATGCAGAGTCGTGTCAAGTAGCCAACTAGCGGGAGTTTTGTTTTAATTAGCTTTCTGTGAGTACGTGACGGTTTATCAAGTTAGCGTGAAAACGGATCGAGTGGTAAAGTATGTAAGAGCGGTTGAGTTAGTGTTTTTTTTTCATTGTCTGCCATGTCAGTCTCGGCCGGAAGGCATCTATTGTCGAAGCTGCATCTCATAAAGCAGGTGTAAAATCGAAGGGGTCAGATGCTAATCAAGTGATAATGAACTGATAAAAAGAACATGCGCGGCGCAGTGGGAGGGGCGTGGGAGTTGACACGACCAACACCTGCCATTATTAATCAACGATACTACTACTACTAGCAGCAGAAGAAGAGGAAGAAATCTAGTAACAACAACAAAAAAAAATAACATTTGAAAAAAAAGGTAGGGGAGACGAGTTGAGATTGAGCGCGAGTAGAAAAGTGTCGATTCACGGCACCCAATTTGTGGCCACGTCGCAGTAAACAATAGTCGAGAGGGTGAAGGGAGCATGCGCAGTTGGCCTCTGGTTCGTCACGCTTCCGTTTTGCAATGGGGTGGGGGTGGGGGCCGGAGGAAGTTCGGGATGAAATGATTTGAGGGAAACAAGCACGATGACTAGATACAATTTGCAGCTACTCGAGTTGCTTTTTGTGCTACGGGTCTAAGGAGGCTTTTCAGGCGGTGAATCCGTTCCCAGCAGCGCAACGAAGAGATTGAAAACTTTTTAGAAGCGTGGTGGTGAACGAACCTCTTTTTCCACCTAGTAAAGGAGCAAATAGCCTACCTTACAGTCAAACCAGCTTGTAACTGCGCTTGATAGAACCGATTTCAGAAGCTACATGTAAAAAAAATGGAATTGTCGATATCGTAGTCGATTTATTTTTATTTCCCAGTTTAAAAACTAAAATTTTGTAAACTCTTTACAACAGAATACATGGTATAAACAAAAATTACAAATGATAACAGGCAACACTAAATAATCGTAGATAAGCTATAGGTTATAATTCGCATAACGCAAAATCTGCACCTTTAACCTTTTTCTTTCAAACTAGTTTTGGGACGATCATTTACACACTTTCTTATTCTAACAAGCAAATCATTCCAACGTAAGAAAGAATTGAAAGGAAAAAAATTATCCGTGTCTTTGTAAACAATTTCGGGAAATTCCAATTTATTATCATTATAATACTATTTATTGACCACTTCCGTGTGGAAGCATAATGCAAACTGACTTGTACAACAATGCTAATAGTGACAACATGACCTATAACAAGTCGTTAAAACAACGGCGATTTTTTGATAACCTCTTTTACCACCTCATCATCTGTGAAACCAACACGTGAAATGTTTTGGCTGAAATGTGTTAGGTGCTTACTTGAATGTACTACCCGTATTATATCAGTTTTATAAGAACGATCTTCCTTATCGTGTTAGATGTGTTACATGTCATGCATTCAACAATGTATCCACTTGAAGTATTGACAATCCCCACCTTGGATGGTGTGTAATACTTATTTGGCTTAACAATTGAAGGCTTGCCCGGAATAACGTTGCATGTAACAATCCATGGTTTTGAGTAAATGGCAAAAGACGTATCAGCAACACATTGATTGTCACCTATGAGGTGCCCAATTTCGAAGTGATATAGATATGTTTTAGGTAGGTATGAGTTTGTCTATTGACAGCACTATAATAGCTAGGCCCATATATTTTTATTTATTTTTATTTTTTATTTTATTTAAAACAGTCCAAAGGGACCAAATAAACTATGGTATAACAAAATATTATTGCTTAGGCCTATATGAATAACTAACGACCACATTTGATTTTCCTAGTTGCACAAATTCACATGCTGGTACAGTGAATCCATCGAAGTTATTATTGTTTATGTTATCTGGTATTGCCAATTTGCGTAACCTACTCGGTAATAAATTCCATTCATGAAAACAATTATACGGATACCACTTAGATTGCTTATTGTTCTTCTGATCAATATTATAAAATTTAAATGCTGTGGGTTCTCTATTATTAACTATATTATTAAAATTTATTTTATAACCATGAAGGAGGTGACTAAGGTTATTAAGAATAATCCTAGTCATATATGAGGTACAGTTTTTCATAATAATCTCAATACTGAATTTTTGTAACTACAACGTTATTCCGGGCAAGCTTTCAATTGTAAATAAATAAATAAATAAATAAATAAATAAATATAGTCACAACAATGAATAGTTGCTCACATTAACTGCAGGTAGTAAACTAAAACTATACATAAAATAAATGCATTTATCTATGTGTACAACAATGTGTGGTGGCTTAATTTGTAGGTGTATCGTCAGTAACACTTTTCGAGTAAAAAGGAATCCTTCGTATGACAAAATCTCAGAATTGACTGGACCCGTCTAAATTTGCCAACACGAAATGTGAGACGTCAGCTTATGTTAAAACCATGGTTCATTCTGCAATACTAAGCGAATTTAGCTCAAATTTCAGCTCTGTAGAATGTAGATCATCGGGAACTAAACCATAAAAAGAGCTCAAAGATGTTGAACCTCGGAGTAAATTGAATAAAAGAGGTTGAAAAGGTCACCAAACTAAGAACACACAAATGGCAATGAAATGACACTAGAATCGGATAACAGAATCGGAATATACATTAAGGAAAATTAAGATTTTTTTAGTTGATTGCACCTAAAATAGAAAAGGGTCCTGCAAGATGCATGGAAAAATATTGTTATATTCACTGTACCCTGTTTGAGCTATCGATGAGGCCTTTGGCGTGTTAGTTAGTTGGTGATGAAATCATGGAAAAAATGAAACCGTTCGTTAACTTCTTAGTAAGTTTGTTTCTCTTCATAAGCGGCTTCATTACATGTCGTGACCAAAAAAAACCTTGTTCTTCGGTTGCGCAAGAAAAACAAATCTCGCAGCGAGGGAAAAAACGGGATCGGTTTACCTAGGCTACTACTTAATTGTTGACATGGTGAATGTCGGTTTGAATGGGAACTTGGTAAACATCGTGTCAACATGGTCTCACCTGGTTCGGCTAGGGATGTGCTTGGTTCCATTCCTTTTTTGGTGTTCTCCGCGATGTTTGACTTTGGTGTGGAAACAATTTCTTTGGTGGTGTGCGTGTGAAGATTTTTTGTTTTTTTAACGACGCCATGAGTTGTTTTCAAAATGAAGTTGTTGCCATGACCGAGTTGGTTATTTGTGAACGAGAACATCTCTGACACCCTGGCTCAACTTTAATTGGAAATGAACAGGTTTTTTTTTTTAGGAAATTAAGAGGCTTTGTACAGAAGCTAATTAGAGGAATAAAGAAAATAAAAACGTTTAACTTACCGTTCAATTTTTGTTTATTTTTTTTTTTGTCGTTTAGGGGAGACAGCCTTGCAGTGGTTTTGTGTGGCCAACTTGGAAGAAGGCTGTGCAAAAGATCTTCTTCCAGAAAAGAAAGAAAGTGTTCAGAAAGAGGTTAGCCTAAACGTCCTCGTATTACCAGATGAACTGAAAATAAAGAAGATTATTTTAAATCGTTATTATTTTTCCATCCATCGCAGATACAAACCATCGTAAATCATCCAACATGCCTAGAAGTGGAGGCTTTGGCTTCTAAAGTGAAACCGTCGTCGACCTGTTCAGTGACGATTTTACAAAGACATTTGGTCCAAGCTGCTCAAACGTTGAAACCGTCCGTTTCTTCTGCCGAAAGGTTACGCTATCAGCAAATGTAAGTCTCGTCTCCAATCCTTTCTTTCACTTGCACTTTGCACGATGCTATGTTTAGTCTCAGTTTGGGCTCTGACAACTGCCATGAACGTTTGTTTCTCTGATAACCATTTTACACAATTGATCCCTTCTGGCTCGTGTGTTAGTTAACCCCCCCCCCCTATCGCTTGGGTTGCATCGAAATCATGTTTTGAGTATTTTACTCGCTCAGCACGTTTACGTTATTCCATCCCCTTAAGTGAAGTGACCCTTGTCTCAAAGATGGGGTGATGTCACTGCTATCGATAACCAATCAACACTGGTTAATTGCACCAATGAAAACCAGCGATGACATCGTATTCTTTATTATACGGCTATTATTATTTTAAGATGAATTTTCATGTTGCGCATCTTGCGTTGGTTACGATACGACCGTCATAAGAAACGTAGAGCAAAGTGAGGTGCTTGCGTTGATACAACATCGGTATGGGTAGGGAGGCGTTTGGTTGTTTCGGATGGAGAACCTACGGGAAAAGGTGTGTGTACGTAGGCTGCGTGGCAGTATTATGGGTGTTTGTGCGAAGATGACGACGACGAGGAATAAGCAAAATGCGCGTTGCTTTGCTTGCATTTTCAAAATGCTCAGGCGCATCATTGGCACGGCGTTGTTGCAAACCTGAAGGCGAATAATAAAAGAAAACTTTTTCCTCCTCTTCCTCTCATTTTCCATTCCTTCTGCTTCTACTCTCTAGCAAACATCTTCATAAATTACTCGGCATTTGCATGCGTCGTAAAGATAAAACGGCGAACGCGTGGGCGTCAATAAAAACGCTGTGTCGTGCTGAACGTGCGTGACAACTGTCGTTGCTTCCTTCGTGGTTTTTATTCTTTTTTTTTCTTTTTTCGTTCATGTTTCTACCGTTTTTCCGGCCTTTTTGCACCAACGAAGAGATTTCCCCCCTATTTTTATAGCCATACGGTTGAACATTCTAATTTTTTTTCTTTCCCCCTTTTCCTTGCCAGTTTTCTTTACTCTTCCGTTTACCCCTCTTTTCTACCCCTTTCTCTTTTTACATATCCACCTGGATGTTTTCTCGTTCCGATTTTTGTTAAGGTTGTATTGAAAGGGGGGAGAAAACGAAAAAGAGGAAAAAACTGTATCCCATCCTATTCGAACGACAGTCGTTACTTTTGCCAGATATTGACTCGACGTTCGATTTTAAACGATTTCGAAATTTGCCTGACGAAGAAATGATGGATACCACCGATTCCAAAACGCAGTGTGTTTTACCACCTTCACATCGCAGGATAATTATTTTGAAGCAAACGGAGTGCTCACGTGAAGTAGGTTGGTAATGTGTTTTTTTGAGATTAGGTCGAATTTCGCAGCTTTTTTAATGTCACGACGTTGAATAGGTGCCAGTTTGCTTTTACCGTGTGCACTTTTTTCTGGTATTTAAGAGTTGAAGAACAGGTGTTAGGGATCCGTTTCACGTTTGATTAGCATGTTTTAAGGGTGGAATGTGAACCGACGGTCATAACATGCGCAGTTGAACTGTCAGTGGCAATTTGCGCATGGAGGACCACCGCAGTGATTTATGGAAGAGCGCAGTTGGGGTTAACGATGCAATGACTTCTCCACTGACCAACTCATGCACGCTTCCCCAATCGTGGCCACTTTTTGTGCCTCTTTTTTTGTTGTTCACTTTTAAGTTAAGTTTTGTACGTCTATAGAAGACGAATCGAATGAAGTGGCTGGTTAACAACAACAAAAAATAGTGTCAAGATGGTAGGATGCCATATTAAAGACGTCAAGCGTACTATTCGAATAAACTCTTTACGAGTCGATGTAGTAGTGAGATTGATTGGTGTACAGTACAGTGTATGACACTGAGGTATTAGGTGAGCTGATAGTGAATTAATTTTCATCAGTTTAACTCGAGTCGAGAAAGGTTTGTTTTTTTTTCAGAGGGTGATGTGGAGAGTTTCTTTTCCAAAGTGGTTTATTGTTCATGAATGTCACACGTTTAAAACGTACGACACTTCCAGGTGGTCTGGTGCCGTTCTTTTTATATATATTTATATATACATATATAGAAGTGAAAAAAGGTTCCACGCCATTCATTCCGTGGGTCATGCTTTGACCTTTTCTAAGTTCTACGAGAATGATGGGTGTAGAATTTATTTTTCAAAAACACAGGTGTTGGTACTTTGACACGAAAAGTTTAGGATTCTTGCCCCGTAAGGTTTGGCTACCGACCGTTCGTTGTCTTTGACGACTGGGTAACGTCATCCCCAGTGTGATGGAAATGGGGGCGGGGAGCCAAATAAGAGCTCGTCACCCTTTCCCTTTCTCTCTCTTGACAGCTTCACAATGAGACCTTAATAAGGGTCGCGCCCTCAAGTCAGGTAGCTTGCCGAGGTGTGCACCTGGGCTCCGGTCGTCCGTTTTGTACTAACTACGACGTACACGGTGGACTTTTAAGCGGATCGATTGGAAGTAGCCTTAAAAATCACTTAGCAAATCGGGATCAATTGTATTGCGGTACAAACTCGTAAAGGGTGTCGAAATGATGGATTTACGACAAGGCTCATTCTAATGGTAGGCCGAATTCATCACCACCACTCTTTCGTCATCGTCATTTATATTGTAGGCTTATCAAAGGCCCCGAAGGCTTCGAGGCATCATAATGATGCTTTTGAAATGAAATGCATTTATGACTCGTGGTTTATTGGGACTCGTTAAAACTGCTGATGGATGTCAGCTTTTACGACGTTGTTCGCCATCCATTTTCGTGGACAGAATCGCCGTTCAACTGGTAACGTGGATGACCGAGGCGGCTTAAAAGTTGAACCACATCATTAACTATTTCCTTCTCTAGCTAGCGTTCGCCTATTAATTGGTTTTGGGTGTATTTTGACGGAAAAGTCAAAGAAAGGCTCAGTTTATTTATTTCATTAAAGCTGTCGATCAATGCAATCAACATATGACAGCATACGATACGATATGATATGACAACATATGTAGAGCTTATTTCCAAAACGTTTTATCTCCACTTTTCAGTTAAGAGGCGCTGAAAACTATTTGTGCATCGCTGATTCCAAATATTCCATTTTAAATACTCAAAACGTATTTTCTACTGAAAAGCACTCTCAAAAACTACGTTTATAGGCAAAGTCTTTGGTCAAATCAGTAAAAAACAAAAACAAACCTGTTTCCTGAAAAATTGTACTCTATGAACTTAACACGTTTTGGAAAAAAACTCTCCATATGAGCCTAAAAGTAGATTCCATCGGATGGTGAAACAGTGATTATACAGTATGTTGTTGTTGTTATTTTTATTTTAATTATTATTATTATTATTATTATTATTATTATTATTATTATCAT
>JAQIWH010001966.1:0-27486 GCA_034695005.1 Cryptops parisi
GGGGGGGGTAGGGGGTCAGTCTGTGCGTTCCGGTTGATATAACTTTCCAATTCGAGCACTGCATACATTTTATGCAAACGTTAGTGAATTCGATGCCAGATCGCGTTATTAAAGTCACTAACGAAAATGGAAAGGCAGCCGGATATTAGAGTAGCAATAGAAATGTTACGTGTGCATGTATTTTTATGCTGTCTTTATATTTCTGGGACAGCTCATATTCCACATTAAGTAGAGTTTATTGTTTAAAAAGTCGCGAAAGCTCAAAGCTGATGAACGCTTTAAGCGCTATAGAGCACTTTGAGCGCTCTCTTTTAGCGAGCTTTGAGCGCTATATTCAAGTGAATTGGAAAATATGTTTTAATTAACTAGCGTCCGTGCTTCTGCACGGGGTAACTTCTAGTACTATTAAAATAGTGGATAACAGGATGTAAATAGTAGGTACCAAGTTTCATGCAATTATGATTATTGGTTGTGCTGTACACTCTACTTCACCACGTGCTATATTTATGGGACGCACCTTACGTGATGTGCTTCTAATATCATTTATTTACGAGTGAAACTCATCTTTCACCCTCGTACTCCAGGTTTTATATGTTTGAAAGGTTGTCCCAACATTCAAGTGTAGCATACAGCTATTTACCACAGATACATATATAGATTTGGTTGCCATACCTCTTATGTTTTGATGTTTTATAGGTTTACATTATTGAAGATGAAGATACATCAGTTGCTCATTATCTCGCTTCAACGCATGGTTCAATATACCGGAATACAGAATTAAATCATGTTGCCCTACGATTTCTCGAGGTGAAAAATCCAATAATCACTCAATTTCTTATGCAGTTACCTGTACATTCAAATCTATTCAACTTGATATTTTATAATCTGAGAAGAATCACATCAGTACGCAAAGTAAATTGAACTACAATTGCAATAACTTAGCAACAGCAACATGCTATAAAAAGCAATGTTGAATCAAGTCGCATTTGGTCTGAATGTGCTTTTGAAAACACATTTCAAAAATGGCTTTAATAAAGACAACAAAATCCTTTTAAGATGTTTTTCAACCGAAACTATAAGTTAAGCGTATCTTGATCAAACAAATTATATTTAATTAATGGGAGTAGTCCTCACTATTTATGAAGGACTTGTTTCTAAAAGTACGAAATAAGTATGTGCATAAACCTGTTGAATGAGTACATACATAAAAGCTGTCTTCCAATCCAATGTATAAGAAAGGCCACACTGAGTTCAACTTTCATTATGCAAACTCACATTAACCGTTTTCATTACTGCATCATGGTGGTATTTATCATTTTTACCATAAACAAATATTCTTGCAGGTGAGTTTTCTAAACACGTGGAAAGTACCCTGCAGTAACACCAAGACAGTTGCTGAATGCTGGCAAAAGTGCATCGAAAATAGAATAATTTCAAATTCTGGCACAAAGTGCAGGTATTGCTCAATAAATAACTGTTCGATAAATGGGGTGGCCATAAAGATTACAAAAATGAAAAACTATTACAATGAATAAACTGTAGCAGAATGTAGGTAAACTCGTGTAGTGTTTTGTTTGTTTGTTTTTCGTTTGTTACGTGCAGGCTGAGTTTAAATAGAAAGCGCTACAATCACTAAAATAATTTTTTTTTAAAATGGCTTCCGTACAAGATAAATTGGTAATTTCTTTTCAGTGCAATTTTAGAAGAAAGTACCAACTATCACCACAACAGTATGTACAGTTTAAAGATACGGGAAGTGTTCCAACAAAAACCCCATCAAATGGATTTGAAGAAACGGGGACTTAGCCTCCTGCACCACGTTGTTATATAAACTCTTATACGGAAGCCATTTTTTTTATTCTAGCATTTACAGCGCCTCCTATTCAAACTCAGCATACATGTAAACGCTAAAAAAAATTGTTCACAGTTTGTTCATTTCTAACTGTAAAAGTTTGTTGTTATTTTTTGTAATAAGAGAATGGAAAGACTTTATGGTCACCCGGAATTATTCAGTATACCGCGAGGTATTCATCAATATGTTGGTTTCAGATTGCCCTACATGCATGAATCGACAGGACTTCGCATGTGTAACACCAGTAAAGAGTTAAACACTATTCTGCAAGCCACCAATGAAATCATCAGCGATCACAGCTTCGAAACCCACTGTGATTGTCAAAGAAAGTGCAAGAAAATCGTTTACCAGAAGAGCTACGTTCTCGTTTATCCCCAAAACAAAACCATCATCGATTTATACATTTACTTTGGGTACAACATGATCATGCGTGTTCGAGAATATGATGAAAGTTCGTATGTTGATTTGCTGTCCGCGATCGGTGGAACAATGGGACTCTATCTGGGAATATGCCTTTTGAACATCTTAGAAATTACCGAAGACCGTTTCTTATGGATCCAAAACTTTTGGAAACGAGAATCCAGCCAATCCCGATCCCAATTTCAATTCAACCATAGAAAGCAAAAGGTCTTTTACTCTTAGGCCTATTTTTAAGGTTTTTATATTTGTTTGTAAATGTTTCTAAGCACATACAAACAAATTATATTGAAAAGAAATATACTTTGTAAAGAAATATACTACAAGGTATATTTTCACTCAGAGTATACAAGAACAAAGTATAGCTTACTCACCAAAATACAAAAAAATTAATTGCAAAATTTACACAAATATGACTGCTAATACGATTACATATTATGTTCCTAAGTTAGCTTTGACTTGTACTCCAAATCAATTTTTAATCTCTAAATAATTTAGTACGCAACTTATGCTTCACATGCTTATAACTGCTCCTCATCGTGTAACTTAATAAAAATTATAATACTGTATATGATTATACACATGGCCCAATTATCAAAGAGTATATTAACCATATTCAATTATTTCTTAAACTTGCTGTTCGAATCTTTCGATTTTCACTTAATTAGCTGTTTGATTTTTTTTTAGCATATTATTTTATTTTCATCATTTCATTTATTACGGACTAGGTTAGGTAAATGTATTAAACTAAATTACAAATTATAAAAATTATAACAAAACCCGGAGTCCAGATATGGTGTTGAAAACCTGAAACTTCCAAGTCAAACCCTGAGAAGTAAAAGTGAAATCTTAGTGAAAGCACAACTTTTTTTTTAACCTTTAGTTAAAAAATTAAATATAAAATGTTTTTTAAAATATAATATTTAATTTTACTGAAATCTCATTTACTTTTCCTTTTAATAAACGATTTATCAATTTCCTTTGCATCATCTGTAAACGTCCGCATCACAATGCCGAATCAATGTTGATAATTTTAAATTAATTCACATTTCCTATCTCTATTACATAGATGTTGACAATTCTAATACAATATAATTTGTGTGCTTATCAGAGCCCTTTGCTTCCTCTGTTTGCTTAAAACCAGCAAGATCTTATGGAATGACGGGAATGACACATAGCTATGCGTTTTTAGTTCCGCAGTTTCCACCAGAGGCTTCAGTGAGCAAGCACCGTCTCCTCCTGTCCGTTGAAATGATAACACTCAACCTCTAGCAAACATAAAGAGCAGTGTGTGCTTTTTAGCTTTACACTACAACGGAAGCGAATGACAGTCTTTCGCGCACTCCACATCTGACAACTCAACACATTGTTTTCAAGTATGTATATTTCTTGATATACTGTTTTCAGTAACATTCATTTTTTAAGCTTCATATGAAATAATTCACACCACGGTATAGTGACCTTTACCATATGCCTTTTCATGATGTGGCTTCGCGCTTGGAATAACTCTTCTATTACTAAGCGCACGCATATGTAGATATTAATTGCCTTTAATTACCTGCACATTTTTTGTGAACAAACATCTCAAAAAAATTTCATTTAACGATATAGTTCAGTGTACTTTTAAAGGTGCATATCAACATGAAGTGTTGATACGTGTATTTATTTTTCGGCTGGGTCAAATTATCGTCAAACTCGATGCATTTCTCCTGGTAAAAAGTTTCTTCGAAAAAAAAAAAATTAGGTGAGAGCGTGAACTCAGTTTAAACCTACACCCAAAAAAAATTCCTTCCTTGTATTAAGTTTTGTAGTATACGTTATATATGAAATACAACACTACATTCAAGTTCAGTGTGTTTTGAGGACTAAAAAAAGGGTTGCTAAGACGACAACTGTTAAAAAAATCAATAGCTTTGCGTGTAGTATTAAGAACCATAACAAACGTAATTTTCCTTTTCACCAAAATGGACCGTTCATTATTATAGTACTAAAACATACGCTTCTTCTAAATGAATGTCGAGGCCATTTATCTCCAAACAAAATCTCATCTTTTGCACGCTATGCGAATAGATAACATTTCTCCAATATTTGGTTCATAATATCATTTTATAATAATAACCTACAATTCTTGTATCATAAAAAATATTCAACCTAATTTTGTTTAAAAGTAGTTCAGTTTGTTGTGAAAATAATAACTCGTCCATTCAGAATCCTGTCATGTAATACCTATTGACAGATGATATCAATGTTTATATTTGATTCCATTTTTGTGTTTCCTCTTCTAAACAAAGAATGCACAGTTTTGCTGCAAACAAAATAAAATGTTATTGTGGTTAATTTAATGTCATGGCAAACAAGAGAAAAAATAAACTGGTTCTGATGTTATCACACTTAAAATGTCAAAGAAGAACGTTATGGTTTTAATATTGATATAATATAATTAGTGCCTAGTTACATTTTGCATTTAGTTACATTAGTACTTAGCACCTAGTTTCAAACAAATATTGAACAACAGTAAATATTGATTTGAAGTCTACCTATATTTAATGAACTTGTTATTACGAGTATTTTCTGAGAAATTATTATTGTCAGTGTTGTATTTATATTTTTTGTTTTATTTATTTAATGCAGCACAAATAATTTAAAATAAAAAATTTAAGGATCCGGTTTAATTTATGAAGATATATATCTTTTCAAACTTCAATACAAAAATCCAGATATTTATCGTGCCTATGATAAAGACGTCGCGTATCAAGAGATAAATTAAAATATTATCGATAACTAACATTTTTATAATATTGTTTTATCAACTAGCCTTGGCACACATAGCACGTTTCTATGTGAAATACGTCTATTGTTTTATCAGTAAATTTAATCTACATTATTTTTTTTGGTGAAATAGGCACAATTTTTCTGGTTTTGTATTTGTTTACACTAAAAAAATCTAGGATGATACGAAAATATAATTATAAAAACAATGAATACAAAAAAATCTAGTGTTGGAATTTAACCTCTTTTATATGTTTAGTGGAGCATTTGTAAATCTAAACTAAAAATTTCTAATCCGGTGAAAAATAAAACGCTTCCAGTGAAAACCAAACCATATTTGTACTAATAAGCACTAATAATTAAGTCACCGATTTTTTACATAGTTTCAGTACTGTACATCTAATAGCCAGTATAGTTTCAACACATTTTTAAAGCAGTAAAATATGTTACCATCGTTAGACAATGGTTTTATATCAATAACGGAAACCAAAAACTTGGCGATACTTTTCGAAGGTCATCACTGACCGGACATATAAAATAAAAACGGATATGAGTGTATTTTTTGGTCACTTTCAAAGATTCAATCACCTCTTTCATCATCCAAACGAATTATATAATATATTTTTAATATAATAATTAAATATAACCAAATATTTAATATTACACAGTTTTCCAATGCGTGAAAAACTTTGTTTTTGTAGAATGTTTTCAATGAGCAGACTCATTGAAAAATGTGTGCAATGAAAATGAAATCTGTCAATTCGGTCTTACAAACTATTCAATAATAAATTTCATAAACCTACATTTATAGGCACATATTACAGCTATTTTTTTAATGTATTCCACTATATAGGAGTTCGCTGACCCACCATGATGATTCATAAACGATTCACAAAAAAATTCGTGGAAAGTCCATGAAAGACATAAATTGAAAACACAGCTGTTGTCCCTACAAATGTTCTTTTCGTATTATAACATAGCAAGATAGCATCGAATAAACAAACTAAACAATGCAACAGTTCATGTATTTAGTTAAGCTTTCTAAAAACAACGTTTATATTATTAAACTACATTTAGCTCATTCAATCAATAATAAGAAAAAAACAGCCTTTGTATTTGTATTAATATGCATCATGATATTAATACTGTCGTCACGTCTGTTTCATTTGGAACAAGCAGTTGTTTGACCAAGTTGAATTTGTCATTCGAGTTTCACGTTCATTAATCATCATGACGTCGGTCTCCACAAAAAGCTCACTCAATAAATATGTGTACCAAGAAAATGTGAAGGCAAGTTTCTAGCATTAGTACGTTTAGTATGATTGACCATGTGAATAAAAATTAGGTTGATAAGATAATAATTAAACGAATAGTGCCTTTCAATATACAGTGAGCCCTCGGTATCCGCGGGGTTTGGTTCCAGGAAATTCGCGGATGCTCAAGTCCATTAAAGAAATGGCATAGTTAGTACATACAGTACTTTCAAATAAACTACAAATACCCTATCATATAATTTAAATCATCATACAACGTAAATAACTATTAAAATGTGTTGTTTAGTAAGGAATAATGATATAAAAAAAATTTGTACAACATATTTGTACACAACGGTCGATTAGTTTCTGCGGTATAATTAGGCTACTAAACCGATTGGAACCAAACTCAGAAGGGTTAATCCCCTATGTCCGAGGGGGTTAAAATGGTTAGGTTTTTATCCTCCCATGTTCAGCCCTAATATGGGGTGGGGGCTTAAACATCACATTAGCAACTAATATAAGGCATTATTATGTTAGGTCGACTGGTTAGACCGATGGTGTTCGTAAACTGAAGGTAGCAGAGTTCGATACCCTATGAGGGAATCTTTATTATTTTTTTTCTTAATTTGTTTTACAGCTAATATTTAGCTAATGGTAATAGGCTACAGCAGGATACGTCTAGTATCATCAAGAATATTTCTATACATAGAGATGATCTTGGTATCACCAAGGCTGTATCACTTTAACATCATTTGTGTTGTTGAAGCAGGTAGTGATTGTGGGTCACCTCAGGATGGTTAAGAAGGTACTGAAGAGCTGTCCTACATTGTAACTCAAGGAAAGTAAAATGAAAGCCAATATTACTCAAAAGTAACAACGCGGATCAACTTGTGTTTGCAAAAAACCATATGAGTTGGACTAAGGAATGACACAGAGATGAGAAGTTAAAAAGTTCAGAAGAGAACATATCTTTTAGAGATGAGAAAACGTTTGGATGGACCTTGGCAGTACCATTGGCATGGTTTGATGCAGACAGAGAAGGTCATTTCAAAGAGACCAATGGAAGGCGAAAGTGTCATGACAAGACCTGCTTTGAATTGAAAGGAACAAATGAAATTGTCGTTTGTTTGGGTACTGTACGCTGGTTAGTCAAGCGTATCAATATATCCTACGATGGATATATTGGATATATCCATCATAGTTACCACAAAAGGACTCGACTAGGAAGGCTATTTCAGAAAGTAAATGCGAGAA
This sequence comes from Cryptops parisi, assembly GCA_034695005.1. Classification (NCBI taxonomy): domain Eukaryota; kingdom Metazoa; phylum Arthropoda; class Chilopoda; order Scolopendromorpha; family Cryptopidae; genus Cryptops; species Cryptops parisi. Next base: position 7,549 of record JAQIWH010001966.1, read on the forward strand.
TTTACAGTGCAAGATCACAAGTGGTTTGCAAAGAACAACCACTTGGACTTGGCTCTCCACTTCAAAACGCACACTCTGCAAACAACAAATTGCGCGTTTTGAAGTGGAGAGACAAGTATTCTGACATCAATATTATTGAAAATATTATTATTGACATCAATATTATTACAGAAAATTATCGGAAAAATGGCAAAGTTTGATTGAAATACACATTTCTTGTGTATTCCACTCTTGCAAAGTGTTTTTTTTTTTACCACGTCAGGTGGAAACCAAGCATGTTGTAACATCCTGATGGCATTGTTGGAGTACTGTATGACTTTCCACAAAACTTTATTTATAGTTAAAAAACTCTTTTGTCCTTGTCTGCTGTGTAGAAGTATTACGTGATGCAAAACAACCTGAACCATTTATTTAATATATAATTCCTGAACAAAATGGAATTAAGAAACCAAGTAAATGGCAAATTAAAGCTTTATTCGTAGTTTTTGGAAATGCTTTAAATCTAATGTGACAAGTAATATCAGCTAAATGTCCACCATCTTCTTGTTCGCAAAACAATGTGCACTTTTGATGGAATTTTTCATTTTATTTCCCAGAAGTTCAGGAGACATTGTGGCTAAATCACGCCAGATGGTCCTTATGGTTAGAGGATTATTGGCATACACTTTATCTTTTAGGTAGACCAAAAAAAAAGTCTGGACCAAACACCAGTCAAAATAATACATTCCAAAAATCATACTTTGTTTTGATTACATTTACATTTCGTTCCAAAGTTACACAGAAAATAAGTACTTTTAAGTACTTTTATTTAGAAAATAAGTACTTTTATTTAGCTTATTTTGCGCCAGCCTATATTCCCTTCTGTCGTGCTCTTTCGGGTTTACCCATGCTGGATCTTAAAAAAACGGTCTAGAATATGTAGTTGCACCAGTAGACAACAGTTTGATTTTTCTTCTACTCGAAAGGAAACTTATGCTAATCTTATAATCGTAGGTGGGAACAATTTTGCTCAGCATGGGCAAGGGGATTCCCAGAACTGGAAAGTGCCAGAATAGAAAGACAAAACAGAAACTGAAACATCAACGTCAATGAAACATCGGAAATTAAGACAAATGTTTGGAAGTTATAAACATGTTCAATTAATTTAGGTGCCTTAACTGAATTTTTCTATTTTGGAAAAAGTTCTAATGGCAAAGAAAATTTTTCATTTTCCGGCTCCATCACTATGAAACTGATACCAACTTGCCACAAGTAAAACAAGTGAAACTTTGGATATAATAGCCAATCATATGATTAAAACAATTGTTCAGTAAAATAAACATATGATATCATGGGCATTAACATTCATGAATAATGCAAATACAATAAAAATTGAGGGTTTAAATGCTGGGATTGTCAACAAAAGCTTCAATGCACAGAGTGTCAGCTCTCCAGCTAAACTATTACATGACATTGACAAGTTTTTTTGAATAATAAACGTAACTAGCAAAAAGCCGGGCTTTAATTGGACTCGCGCGTGTGAAATAAGGGTCCATTAAAGTTACTAAGTGCAAAATTGCTGCATAAGAGTAGGCATAATTTTAGACCCGTAGACCCATTTTTTTAGTCTTCTATCGAGAATGTACCCTTTTTTACGTAAGTGTGCGAAATTTCATCTTCCAAGCTATTGTAGTTTTTGAGAAAAAGGGTTCACAAGATTCAGCCAAATGCCGATTTTAGTACAACTGGGATAGAGAGTAATTAATACAGTAATCATCAGGGCAGTCATCATCATACAAAATCAGAAGAAAATACTATTTTTGTATTGCCAAAAACCAAACCAAACCAAACCAGACCCGACTGGAAGGGAAATACCAAGGTTCCTTATAAAAATTAACGATTTATCCAATACGTGCTGAACTGAACTGACCCTAAAACAACACGTTTTCAAGCAATTTAATCAAGAAGATGCAGCACTCAAAACTCACGTTTCAGCAATTTATCCAAAACGTGCTGGAGTCACTAAATAGGAGATCAGAAGAACACTGCATTGAATGTGTTACATATTCACTTGTAGCACTTTCTGGACCTTTTTCCTTGAGACCATATCAAAGGGTTAATTATATTTTATGATCAAATAATTTTTAGTGCATCACTATGTTGTTAGTACACTAAACAATATATGGTAAAAATATGATCCAGCAAGAAAGTAACGCCATCTAGTAAAGTATGTAAACTAATGGTGGTGGCCAATTCACGTTGTATTGTAGGCCTATTATTTATCTGTTTTTAATAAATTTTTGTAATTGAAACAATTTCTCAATCAAAACAAAACATTAGGAATTGCATATCCTCAAAACCCACAGCCAATTTAATCAAGAATATCAACTGCATATTCACAACTGTATATATCGTATCAATACGATAAATAGTAAAATAGTAATTACCATTCCTGTTTTAAACTTCATTAGACCAGTTATATGTGTGTGCTAATGTTTTGTTTTAATAAAAGATGGGTCATGAAAATCATAAAAGTTGCATTAACCGTTTTTTCAACTATTTTGCAAGGCATTATACAGGGTGTCCCATAATTAGGGCATGTACTAACCTAGAATTTTTTGTGTTTGTTGCAGGATAACAGCACGATGACGGAGTTCATGAATATGAAGAAGGTTCTAAAAGGACCATGTTCAATTACTTTCATCATTCGGTTGTTGGATTCAGTGTTATTGATCGCTGCAGTTGCATTCCAAGGAACGGCACTAAATATGTTCATGGTTGAGCATACAGATGTTTTCAACTTCAATGCATACTTATGGTTCATAGGAGATGGACTTGTTCTGCTCATTTTTGTACTTGCACTCATCTTGTCCTACAGGTAATGAATATGAAACCATATCAATATTGATTTATAATTTACCAAAAGTTACATAACCCATGTCTGGAATCTTTGCATTATAATTGGAGAGCAGTGTATATTGAATCCTACTCTATCGGATGAGTAAAAATATTTCATTTTTTTGGGAATAGGCTGAGTTTCTGGATAAATTGACCAGTAAACGTTTGTACCATGTGTTTAATAGTGTTTACTAATTTTGCAGTTATTTTAATAGAAAGTGTACATTGAAATGTACATTCCATAGCTACTTGTTAGTTGCTCCATTGCTGAGCATTTAGATGAGATACAAAAACATGGTTAAGTGTCAAGAATGTTCAGATTTATTTCAAACTGATGATTATGCAAAGTTTAGTATCAATGCTAGCTACTTTTCATGGAAAGAAATAATCACTTACATTACAGCTACTATTTAACATGTGTTAGTGTTGATGTTGATAATGGAATATAAATTATGATTGAAGTGAGTAGCTCCAACATTTACATTAGTTTCTACAACTAGAATTTAGATTGTGCCCCATATGGGCAAAACTGGAAACTAGTGTACTAAAATCACATATTGACTAACTAAATAAAGTTTAACATTATTGCCTTGATGATATTTGATTTTTTTTTTTCCAGAATTTTTCATTATTTTTATTTTTCAAAATGTATCTAATTATATTCAATAAATTAAAAGTGAAATAAGTTAAAATTCAATGAAAATTAACTTTGACATAAAAAATTCTTTTTGATGCTAAAATTATGCCTGGCTATAGTCCGATGTTTCTAGTGGGCATGTCAGGGCTGCGTGTACAGGGGGAGGGGTCTTCACCCTTCCCCTAATTTGGATGACAAAATTTCACAAGTACTATTATGTAAATAATAGCTGACAAAAGTACCAGTATCGTATGAAAAAATAATGATCTTTTGTCAAACCCTCCCCCTTCTGTAAATTTTGCACAAAGGCCTGGGGCAAGTTTTGACCTGTGTTATAAAATACGGTTATAAAACAATCACACCATAAAATGGTCATACCTATGAGTGTTTGTTGTTTCCAAAGTCGAGCAGTAATATATCTGAATCTGATATATACGACAACATTATATTTTAGAAGGGTATAATTTCATGCTGATCAGTTTTCAATAAAATGTTTACTATCTTATTGTTCTTACGTATTTATCTCACAATTTATTTTCAGGTTTTTCTTGGATCCCTTGCACCAAAAGTTAGAACCATTTGACATTCCACACATCGAAGTTCCAATGTATGGTGTCTTACCATTCGGCTACATCAGTTGGTTTCTCTATGCCGCAGTATTGATTGCCAAAGTAGTTGTCATCTTTCGATCAGGGCTGGGACTTGTATTATCTACCGATGGCTTGTATTCCATCATCACTTTAAAGGTAACATGAGCAACTTATAAAATTCCAGAACTTCATTCAAGAACTTCAATGTTAAAACTTTTTGTTGCAGATAACCCTAGCCTTGACGGTAGTGGTCTTCATCTTACTGGTTAACTCGCATCACGACGCTGAACCTAACACTGAACGAAACAACTACATCGCTGATTTGTGCAAAGGAACTGCATTTGATCTCTTCGACAGCATCGACTTTCTTTCGTTTTTGCTCGTCAACGATTCTCACCTAAACAAGTTTCCAGATTTATACACACCTCAACTCAGGGATGCCATCATCAGCTTCGCTTGCATCAATTTCTTGCTTCCTGCACTATCGCTCGTGAGACTCAGTTTATCCGATTTCGGAGAATTTCAGCAACCACTCAAACTGTCATTGGTGGTCAAATCTCTCAAACTGTTTTTTATCAACTTCCCATACATGGTCATTCGTATCTACCTCTGGCAAACGGACGATGCCATCTCCCTTTTCTTGGTCAAAAACATCCTCTATGTAGTCATTTCACTTCGATACATGATTCCAGAATATGTGAATGCATGCCGTGGCAAATGTGTTCCACCACCACCAAGAACCGTTCGGCCTTCGTACCCAAACGCGGTGAAACCAGTTGAAGGTATAACGATGGCTTAACCATATAGACAAAGATAGTTTCCTGCTGGTTTCCGTGTAATCAGCAAAGCATGGTTCTATTTTATACTATTTTTTTAGGTAATAATTTATGAAACTTATTTTTAATGATGTCATAACCATGACAAATTCTTTCCTGCCAATAAGTCTGGTCTGATGACAATTTAAGCATCAATGGTGGTGTCTCGTGGTAATGACAATGTGCCTAATACAAAGATGCATGCATGCCTTCCATAAGTCAACCACAGAAAAGAAATCGAGTATGATTCCAGATAAGTGTTAGCAGTACTACTGAAAAGCGTATTAGGGTGTCCACAATGAGATCTAAATATTTTAATCTCATACAGATTTGAGGTAAACACGTACTTAACCTTAACTAAATATTTGGAAATAATAGTGAATCTATACGACCTTCATAGACGCCTTTGGTCATGAACAATGTTTAGGCGGTACTCTAACTCATCTCATGTAACATTCTGCAACATTCTCCCATGTGACTTTCATTCATTTCTGCATATCATCACTACCTGTGCTGTTACTCAAAAGTTTCCATTTTGGAAAACAAGATCGCAGTGCTACTCTGGCTCTGACATGCACTACAAAATTCAAACATGAACTTTCTGAGTTTCTGCTTTCACTCCACCAAGCATCACATTTATATACCCTGGTATGAAAAAATAATGGTAGTATCCAAATGTTATGATCTCATTGTGGACATCTTGTATATTATGTGCCTTTTTTTCTGAAAGCAAAAACAGATACCCAAAATAGAAATGTGGACAATACAGTGTTGTTACTTTTTAATGATAAACAAAAACTATGCATATTTTAATTAACTCTCAGGTTTTGTTGTCCAAATTTTAGCTGCATAATATTTTATAGCTGAATGCTCAAAAATTATTTTTTGCACATATAAGCTTACCTATTCTTGATACTAGTTAACTTCGATTCAAAACCCACCTAAGAAAATAAATATAAAAAAGCCTAGTCTCCGACATATACTCTTTGTAAACATACAAACATTTTTTTATACATAAGTACAAAATAAAGTAAATTCATTATCACTTTATAAATGTTTTTTAACAAAAGTCTAATTTCAATGATTGGAAATTCAAATTGGATGGATATTCTATCAGTTTTTGAATGATCAGATATCCAAATCTAAGAGTTTGTAGTATACTGTGTAACAGTTTTAATTTATTGAAATTAGACCGCTATGTATGTTGTACATATCAAACTATTTTAACATCACCGTGTGCATGCTAGGTGTGTTTATTTGCATACAACTTGCTTTTTTTTATAAATCTCTATGTAAACAGCGTGAAATCAAATGTTTTAAATTAAAATTTTTTGTAGTGGATTATTTGCGACGTTTACGAAATGGTAACACTAAGGATGAAGTTGGTTGTCTTGTTCCGGAGTTGGCAAGTCCAGTCTGCAAAAAAAGTGTTCCAATTATTGATGTAAATATGGGTCCATTATAAGTGTTTCTCGTCCATTTCATGTTATCACCACATTTTCATAAGAATAATGATCACAATATAAGATTTTTATATCAACGTTCATATGGTTTTTAGTTATGCTGTACTTGTTTTGATGTGAATAATAAAATAATTACATCTGAATATTATTTTTTTGTATATTTGAAACTATCACATATCCGAAAACTAGATAACCATAAGAAATAGAGTATCCTGTATCATGTGGGTGATCTTAAAGTCAATATTCGGTGGAATTAGATAAATTTCAAATAAATGCTCCAAGGACATTAAGTCACCTATGCCTTATTTTGCCAGTGATTTTAGAAAGCGCCAAACAGAGTGACTTTTGGAACACCCTATATATAACATATATGGTATAGTTTAGATATGGGATCCAAAGTGCACGTCTTTGAAATGTAAATCAAACATTTATAGCAATTCATACATCAACTTCGAGACGTATTTCAATTTGAAAATGTACAAACATCAAATAAAACTATTTGACAAAGGTTTTAAAAGTAGGACTACGACTAATTAACATTTCATTATCTTATAATTGATGAAAAGGTTCATACCGTAGTTGCCAAAAACACTCCAGAAAAACTGTTGTCTATTGTAGCATTTATATCATTGTTGTCAGAAATTAAAGTACCTTCGACCTGTGGACAAAACAAAGTGAAAATAATCATTATGCTTAATGTACAGTAGGTATGCACAATTTTATTTAAAAAAAAAAACAATTTAAGAAAATCACAAGCATACTGGTAAACATATAAAACTTCATGAAAAGATGAAGCATTAGAATTTGCACATATCAAATGAAGTTTCTAGTACTGTATCGTATGTATGCTGGTACACGATGAAAAACTCAAATCTGGAATCATTGGAGCCTAACCATTTGGTGGGCTAGTATTTCCTTCCAAGCTTCGATCTCTTCGATCTAGTCAACGTTCATATGCTTAGTGGTTGCTATTTTAAATGTGGGTAAACCATCTAATTATGACTAGTAGTTATCAGTGGTGTCACTAGACACTAGGGTTGGTTTCACCCAGAGCCACAGCGGTAACTCGTGGTGTCAACCCTTGATAGCTGCTGTGAAAACGTGGAGGCTTCATACGCTAATGTGCATGCACATTAGAAGGTTCAAAACATAAAATATTCCTTTGGTGCTATTAAATGTTTTTGCTTGAAAGGTAGTGAGAAATATAGTCCACTTAATTGAATGAGGTGGTTTAATCACAGCGAATAGCTACAGCCAATTTCGATGTCAACAACTCTGATGGTTTCACCCAGTGCAATTCACACCCTCACCCTAGTGACGTCACTGGTTCTGAACCCTGTGCATCTGTCTGTTTCCACCATTGACAATGATGATTAGTGTTAGAATTTAGCTACATCTGAAATAAGGACCCATCTCTGATTAGACCAAGGCTTGGAAGCATGAAATCGAAATAAGCCGTTTTTTTCGGATTACACGTCGTTTGTTTGTTTTGTTTTTATTTAACTATATCAGTAATCCACCCACTTGCACTTTTACTTTCAAAATATGTTATTATTGTAAATATACAATTTGAATATTAATGAAAAAAATCCTGTCTATAGTCTGATCAACTTCAACAGTAAAACTGTTGAAGTTTGTGAATCAGAAACACTGCAAGCAGGTTAGGCGGAACTGCTTGAAATTTATCCTGAATTACTGATTGGTCCGGATTACTGATTTTTGGTTCTGAGATTGTCATTTCTAAGTCACAAATGTTACTGTTTTTTTAAAATAAAAAAAAACCTACTTGCAAAAAAGCTGATTCTGCATTGTCCATGATAGTCAATGCCATTTTACTGACAGGCTGACCGTTTCTCGAAACTGCTGTTACCAATCTGGTGTTCTGTCTGTAGAGAGAAACAGTGGCACCATCGGTTCCGTTTCCTGTGACCGTGTAGAAAAAATAATACAATCCTGGATACCGAGCACGAAATGCACCAAATGTTGGAAACGTATCAGCGTTGTAGTTCATTCGCTTGAAATGAGAAACGAAGTAGAACTCGGGTTAGACTTAAGTTCTTAAAATTGAGGAGTTGGGTGGAATAACGGCGTAGCTTAAAAAAAATGTAGTTTTGAGAAAAAAGACAAAAACTTCTGGCACTTTCAAATTTAAGATTAAAAAACAAAAATCTTTGTCAATTGTAGGAAGGAAAATGAATAGGTTTTGCAAAAAAATCTTTTAACTTTGGTTGACAGGCTTCCAGTAACAGGTTAATTTAAAAATGCAATTATTCCGTTAATACAAAATATCGTGTTAATTTATAAATGCATTTACGCCGTTTTCTAAAGATCAGTAACTTTTCCATTGTTTTGGAAGTGAAACGACAAAAGGAAACAAATCACACAAAAATTCAGATTTACAATAGTCGCGTTCCATATTCTTGCTCCAAAAAGTCTTAAAGTGCATATTATATGAAACCCAATGTCTTTTTATGCTATAGACTGGGCTAAAACGATTCCATATATGCATTTTAAGAAATAACGACGAAAGCGGATTTTATGCCGTTTTTCCACCCAATTTAACAAAAAAGCCGCTGGTGGCATTAGATACCTAGCCTGGTAACTATGGATAGCGACCCCAGTTTAGGTTAGTTAAAAATAAAGCAATCGTCGAGTGATACAAATGGCCGTAGCAACTAACGCCACCAGCGGCTGCTTCTCTGTTAAAAGAAAAATACTGATTCAAGTAATTAAAAGACTAGTTAGGACAGTACAATACCTCCGTCTGAAACGATATGTAGGTGGAGTCGTTCAGATTGTTAATTCCATCAGCAAAAACAAATGCAGAAGTGGTAATGCCTCTTCCATTGGCAACATTAAGTCTTTGTAACATGAACTGTTCATACTGTGTCAATGGACGTTGTGTCTGGCCCTGACAGATGTACTGTAAAAATACTAATATGATCCACGTACAGAAATCACACTTCACTGGAAATTTCATGACTATTTCACAAATGATGTTTCCCCACACAACTTGATGTTTCACAAATTACTTCAATGAAATGGTTCTTAACTCGTTACATCTAATTTGCATGAAATGCATGACATCAAAGAAATCGCTTGCAATATCATGAATAGTTTGACACTGTGATAGAATTACAACTTATATAGATTTGGATTTAAGGAAAATATATCAAACCATAATATTCGATGAAATGTACGTGTATGTCGTCAAAGTAGATTAGTGCATTACGGAAATCGAAGTGTGAGAAATGAAAATTATTGTTGGTTATGTTGAGGAAATTGATGTTCTATTTAGTGCGTCCTGCTATTGTGGGTGTAATGAATTGCATAGGATATTGCAAAATATGCTGTAATATTAAATAGTTGCTATACACGAGTTATATATTATAGCAAATATATGAGTTAGCAACTATTCAGTGGTGACATGGATTTTTATTTGATGTTTTAATAAAAATAAACATTTTTTTTTTACACATTTAACTTGCTGATCGTTTTTTCTAGTTTATTTAAAATTTCATTCGTGGTAATATTTTTGTTGTCATAATATGGAATCGTATAATCGTCATCGTCATCCTTCGTCTTAACAGACACCAATCGAATAGGAACTGCGGGATTAAACTGTTGCGGATTGAACTGTTGTTGGTTAAACTGTTGATTCTGAAAAAATATTTGTATCATTCAATTAACACACTGTTAATGTAATTTTAATTGTATAGTAATTTGGATGCCATTAGCAAATTACAGTATATCAACTAAAATAATATATCTAACTAAATCAAAGTTTACTGAAATTTATTAGTTATCTAGAAGTTTAGGTTGTTCATTGGTGGTATTGCATAACAACAACAAAAGTGCTTGTAGTTGTTAACTAGCCTAAACAGTGGGCATAAACACTAGGTTCGGAAAGTTTCAAACACATTTAATTTATTATTGTTTATGCCCATTGTTTTAGGTTAGCTAATAACAACAACCACCTCATGTTTTTAGTAATACCACAATTGAACAACCGAAACTCCTAGATAACCCTTATATCACTACTAAATGGGTTGACACGGAACGTCAAAACAATAGGATTTGACGTTCTTTATTTCAATTCGCCGTCCATCAGGAAAAGTTGGGTTGCTACAGTGCTGATCGAGTACCAACGCCTAGCTTTATCGATTAATCACGCATAACTCTTTGTTTCTCCCGTAATGCAATGCGCGACCGCCGGGAGGCGAGTGCACAGTGCAAATGCGCCTCAGGCCAATGCTATGCTAACTGGGGCGTCGCAAAGATTTCTGGGAGCGTTCCAGAAAGTGTCTATTATATAAAGAGATATTGTCTTTGGTTCATTTTTTGAATATGGTGCAGAACTATTTATATTCTTAGTTTGAAACAAGTTTGAAACATCATAATAATATAAAAATTAAAATATGTAGCTATTGTTTATAATTGTTTATTGCAAACATTATATATTCTGTGTATGGTTATGTTCGAAATGAATTAATTGATGTTCAAAAGCTTACACAAATTTAAAATTATTCAGTTTATTACTCAATGTGACTATGTCGAATACGTCCATTTTTTTACTTAGTTTTGCAATGTAGTAACAAAATTATATTTCACTAGTAAAGTTGCGTATCCAAAGAACATTAAAACAACATTATCTAAGCAAGTACGTTACCTACACCATAGATAAAAAAATTCTTGTAAACCACCAATTCTGGATAATGAAAATAATATCCACTTACACCTGAAGGAACTACAAGAAATCCAGAAAATACAACATCAGCAACATCACCTTGCAACTGTAAATTCAAAAAAATATATATATTATAAAAAGGGAACAAAAAAAAAACAGGTACTTCAGAAAAGAATGCGCGATTTTCATGATTACATCTTATAATAAAAATCGCAATTTATACATTTCGAACAGCCTATAAATTTCATCTGTCTCATATCCACATGAAGTGAAAGTGTTATTACATTTTAATGTAGTGATGAAAATATATTTTACACCTTTATGTCATATGAAGAAGTAAAATGGCCTGGTGTAAAAGGATGTTAAGTGACATTTCAACAATTTTGAGAAAGAACTAGTTTAAAAAACTTGCCTCAATGTCTATGGGTTAATTCATACTTCTTGCACTAATATCTTTGCACATATTGTTGCTTTGCTCAAAATCATAGGAAACTAGAATCTTGTACCTAACACATTCCAAAATGCTTCTAAATCAATTTTTACAAAAAAGTTACATAACACCTTCAATTTCAAATTATTTTAAATTTGAAACATTTCAGCTGCTTTGAACTACAATGGCCTCTTGACACGCGCAATTTTTTGGTGTGACATGCAAAACACGCAATTCGAGCAATTTGTGGAAAACCGTGAACTTCTTGGCCCATCTAATAAAGAGTGTTTGACGTTTCTCAGAGTTGTCTACAAATTGCGTGAATTGCCACACTGAAAACTGTGTGTCAAGCGGTTTTGACAAATTTGAACTTGCTGATTGATCATTAATATGGTCATTAATATCAATGAAAGGTACGCTTTAACTGTTCAAACTGAGGACTATGATCTCAGAATAAAATCAGATAAAAATTACAATAGACTGTAATCACTAGTTCAATCATACCCATGGATAAACATATTGTCCGGAAGTAATGAACGCTATGGCTGTTTGTACCATCATTTGGTTCTGAGCTGCATACAAAGTGGCGAGTATTTCATTATTGTGACGTAAAGTTATACGAAACGGTGATGCCGCCGTTGCTTGTGCCGCTATAGTGAAGAAATATAATCCAGAAACACTAGCTGTGAACACGCCATTCTGAAGATTGGTCATTGCATTGTATTTCACAGTCTGTAAAAAACAAACGACTCCACCTTAGTGTTAATGTTAAACCCTATAAAGAACCACAGTTTGACTATATTTACTTCTTGGCGGAAGCTGATGACTCCTTGTGGATTGCTGCTAGGATTTCTGAGACCTCTTGACATGGAAAATGCACACTCAAGTTTCTGCTGTGGGGGATAGACGGGTGGAAAAGGATTTGGTTGTGGATATTGGGGATTTGGTTGTGGAAACTGAGGATTTGGTTGTGGGTATTGAGGATTTGGTTGTGGGTATTGGGGATTTGGAAACTGCGGTTGTGAAGGATATACGGGATTTGTGGGTGATGGGAATGGATTGGGATTAGGATTCCCAGATCCTGGATTGAATGGATTGCCTCCTGGTTGAGTTGATGGTGGCAAGATTTGAGATTCCATTAATGGCGACAAACAAATGAAAAGTATTAATGCGTAATGGATCACCAATTTCATCTGAAATAAAGATCTTGTTATTTTGTTTCGAACTGCAAAGTAGGCCTAAATGTAGCAGTACGGTACTTACATTTGCAAGATGGTGAAAATTCAATTGGGTGAAAAAAATTGGTGTCTACGTGTCTTATATATGTGTTACAAACAAATGTGTTATTTTACAAAGTCGGTGATGAAACTACGAATGATGTGTTGGACAATATCCTTGACATTTTATGATGAGGGTTACTGGTAGGGTATAATTTCAAAACCATCAATCACGCATCAAAGAGCATTGTAGAAATGCTTTTCACTTTGGAAATTCTCAGTTCAATATCCATTATGAAATGTACAAAAAAAGTTGTTTTATTTTAAATGGACGTTTCCATAGATTTTACGAATTTCAAAACAAGGTTTCATCCATTTTTGTAATGTATTTGACATGTATGGATATCATTATTCATCATGCAAGGTCTCAATTTGCACATATTAACCTCTATAATCCGGTATTTTATAATCCGGAAATATCGTTTAATTGTATGTCTATGAAGATAGCTAATTCTGTAAATACATGAAGTCCTCGGTTTATGCGTAATTCTGTCTCTGTGATTTCATTATTATGTGTGAGAAAGAAATCTTCTCGGATGATCATTACAGGTGAGAAGATAATTTCGCTATTATAAGATTTCGGGAAATGGTTTGCCACGTGTGATGCAAATGCTACTGTATACGTTGGAATTGTTTGCTGTAACTTATTCCAATTTTATAAGTATTTTAATATATGTAAGAGTTTTTTTTCCACTGTATAATCCGATATTTTACAATGGTACAATGAATTAAAACACAATTTGTTTTGTTTTTTATAATTTAAAAAATATTTATTATCATAAGAATAAACATAAAAAAAATTGAACTTGTTTGCACAATAATAAAGGAAAATTCTTCTAAAAAATTACTAATTCTAAATAAAATGTCTATAATTCTAAATGTCTATTATTTCTAGTCCTATTCCGCATACAACATTCTACAACCAACAAATCATAGAATTTTGTATAACATAGACACATTGAACACATTCTGTGAATACAAGAATACAAACCAATTCATGCATTATAGAAATCCGATAATACATTATGAAATGTAAGCTATTTTGCACTGCACTACGGATATCGCACACTGTACATATATCTACAACGATTCTATTCTACAGAGTAATTCAGAACAACTATTCGTAAACGTTCAGGGGTAGTAGAGAACAATGAAACATATTTTTTTTTACTAATAGATATATTCCGTAACGAGATACAACAAAATTACAGACGTATTGATGATACATGTAATAAACCATTATATCCGCTGGAATGAAGCCAGCATCTTAGATTCCACATTAAAAGGGGCGCTCCCTGTATCGCTTAAAAATAATTGCTTCGAGTCACCTGTTTTTTTAGACAAAACCGGAATTCCTATTTCGCCTAATCCTGTGGGATCTAACGTGTACATGGAGTTTTGCACATTGAACAACGATAAACTTTAAGTATAAACCTAACTTAACCTAACCTAAGCATTCAATATCATCCTCCTTTCAATAAACTTAAAGTTTATTGAAAGCGAAATAGAAATTCCGGTTCCGTCTAAAAAACAAACAAACAGGTGATTTGAAGCATTACTTTTAGGCGAAACAGGATTAGGTATGGCATCCTTAATTCCGTAATTTGGTTTTATCTTGTCACGAAATTATTTTCGGTTTATAGTTTAGTAGTGAAAATGAAAGTTGGAAATGATTGTTCTGAATCACCCTGTAGATATCTTATTGTACATTAGTGTCTCTTTCTTTTATTCTTCTTTTTGGACTTGACATCAGGGTTTGGTTCTTCTTCTTCTTCGAATCGATACGAATTGTAATATGGATAAGTTGTATAGAAATTCGGATAAGGATAAGTTGGATTTGGATCGATTAAAGGGGGATTAGTAGGATAAGGATACTGGGTTGGATACCCTATGGGTGGTGGATAGTTAATGGTTGGCGGATTAGGATTGGGAGGATATGGATTTGGATATGGAATCGAAGGATACTGGGTGGGATTGGGGTTGGGGGGATAGGGATTAGTAGGATAGGGATTAGGTGGATAGGGATTAGGAGGAGGAGAAGGATTTGGAGGGTACGTATTGGGGGGATAAGGAGAATAGGTGTTTGGTTGGTAGGGATAAGGATAGGTCGGAAAAGGAGTAGGGTAAACTGGCGGATTAGTTGTAGGAGTGGGATTGATGGGCGGATAGGGAATGACCGGAGGATAAGGATAAACGTCAGGAGGTGACGGATATGGGTTCGTAGGTTTGAAAGGATACAACGGATAAGTTGGATTGGTAGGTTTGGAAGGGTAAGGAGGATAATAGGCGTTGTTCATGTTGTAAGGCACAGTGAGCGAGGTGATGATCATTCCGGTTTCTCCATGTTTCTGTTGCTTCATGACAGTTGTGCAACCCATGAAAGGGTTTTGCGAATAAGAACCGCATGGATTGTGGCTGAGAAGACCAAAAGGTATGGCACCGAAATCACCACCTTTCGTGTTGAACGTTGGCAATGTCCCCTTGGAATTCCAATTGGCATTTCCCTTAAACAGAACCAGTTATTATTAATTATTGTACAGTATCACACTCTAATGTTCTATTATCGATAATAAAAAAACGAGTACATTAAAAAAAGGTTTTGAAGCATACTCTTTATATACTGTCATATTTGATTATACATACATAATGCTAAAAAAAAACATTTTTTGATTTTTTCGTGATTTAAATTTATGCAGATTTTGATTAATGCTAATTTTAATATGTTTGAATTTATGCGATCGTTTCATAATTTTACTAAATAAAACCCCAAAGTGACTTTGCTTTTCGATTGTTGATTGGTTGATGAGTTTAAAGCTTAAAAAAGTTTAAAACTTAAACAATAAAGGCAACAATGAATCAATGAATGTTATTTTTTAATCATCGTGAAATTCTCGCGCTATCTTGTTTTGTTGTGTCAGGTGGTATACATTTAAATTTCAAATAGCATTCGTTGAGTTTTTAACGGTTTAAGCTAGTAATATATAAGATATATATTTAATTGTTTGATGTATACGACTTTTGAGTGATTTCTGCAATTTTCGATTTATTTATTTATAGGTGCCATTTTTTTACATTAAACATATGCGGTTTTTGATTTATGACGAATGATAAATTTCGCTTTATATAATTTTTGATACATGACATTTTCATAAACGCCTGTAGATGGCAGTATACGTTCAATTCCCAGCTTACTCACTCACCCACAACTTACTCTACTCACAAGTTATAGCCAATATACACAGTATGTCATGTATAGTGTTGTATGTGTCAGCTGTACATGTTTAAACAAAAGAAAACGGATCAAAATTGTATGTGAAATGTAAAACATAGCGAAAGAACTATTACATTAACCGCTGCTTGAAATGTTGAACAAAAATAACGCAAAATTGATTATCGTTTACTGTTTATAATGCAGTTAAGGTTTCTCACATGTACGTAATGATGTTGAACTGTAAAATACTTTAAAATAAAAACTATCTAAATTGAACAATAAACTTTGACTTTCAAGTGAATTAATGTTAAGGTATTTTAGTGATGTACTCATTCGTGTACATAGTACATCTTTTTATAGCAAGTATCTAAAAAGACAAGTGGTTTTCACCTGAATGCAACGTTACTGCTGAAGTGCTAAATGCGTTTATTTTAATTGGCTTAGACATAAATACATTTATCAGAAATGTATTTATACGGTACTTACATTGGGATAGAGTCCTGTACCATCTGATACCAATATCACAGCACATATTAGAAGCGAAAACGATAGCAGTATCGTTGTCGAATACATCGTAATAAATTAAAATTGATTATAGTCCAATATCAACATGCTTAAAAAACAAACAACATATAATTAATAATTAATGATCCTATAACATATCCAACTAAGTGCAAGTACTTACATGTTTCTATTGAAATAGCTATTGAAATAAGCAAAAGTCAACCATGATTACGTATCAATCTAAGAGTAGAGTATGGAAGCATATTTCAATTTGTACAACGTTTAAATGGTAGAAACTTCATAAGAAAATTGGACATAATTAAAAAATCTATGATAAGAATTTACCAATCAAAGAATGATTATATTTTTTAAAAAAAGATACCGTATTTAATTCACCAATAAAACATAACTGATCATAATCAAAAATATTTAAAAAACTAAATATATTTAAAACAAATTAAATAAACCGTGTTAAACTTCCACGTTAGTTATATTTCATAGATTATGTTATGGCACATCATTAAAAATAATATTTTATCTGTTTATTTATGAATATAACTTTATCGAAATGAAATCTATAGAAATAAATTTTTAGGCCATCTATAAATTTCAACTATTTAACATTTTGGCGAACTATATAACACTTTATTTAGGTTAACCTAGTTTTTCATTAAATATTATTGTAATGAAGGATACATCAACACATTTTCATATCTGTTTCCGATTGCACATTTCCTGAATCTTTATTCACATAGTTTTGTTATTACAACAAAAATGATACTTTATATTAACTGATTTATTTGCAAAAAAAAATACTCTAACCCAATAAACATAAAAATGATCTTTTCATACTGGTATAATGTATAGTCTATACAATTCATTGTTAGTGAAACTTTAGTACTGTAGCAGAGTACAGAAATTATTTAACATTCGTTGCATATGAAATAGATGACAGTGCAGATAGATAGTGCAGGACAAAAAATCCGTCAACCAACCCCCCCCCCCGGACAAAAAACCCCTAGACTTGGAATATTGTCCGAGGGGACTTTTGTCCGGACCCCGAAAAAAATCAATTCAATTATATTTTATTGAATATTAAATTATTAAACAATTGATGTAACAGTTTTACAGTAGATTAAATGCAATTAATAAGTTGTGAAATTCGAGTAACGTTGAAGACAGTTGTTCCATTATAAAGCTCTTTATGCAAAATGTACTCTCAATACCGTACAATTGCACTTTATGATGTACAGTACTTTATATATCATTGTTTAATGTTGACCGTTTCTTCTGGAAAGTACTCCCCATGGCACTACGACTGGTGGATAGTTGTACGGATTAGGATTTACCGCATAGTATGGATATGTCTTCATTGTTTGGTACAGTATGTTCTGTAGTTGTGGTACATAGGTGTTGCTTGGAGTTAGCTATATAAAAGTACATTAGAAATCTTTAAGAATACGCTTTATTTACGATTCGATTTATGCAGTTTGTTGTTATACTGGACTTATGCGGTTTTCGATTTATGTCGTTTTCGTTTCATGCGATTCTTGGTACATTTGATTTATGGGAATTTCGATTGATGGGATGTTTGAGTAAATAATTCCATTTTGCATTTCTGCGAGTTTCGTTTCGTTTTATGCAAATTTGGATTAATTGCAATCTTTGAGTAATTAGACATTCGATTCACGTTGAGTGATTCCATTTTTTCCTTTTCTGCAATTTTCGATTTGATTTATGCAATTTTTGTTACATTTTGGATCACACAGTATATTCTCATAAACGCTTGTAGATGAAAGTAGGATATACGTTCAATTCCCAGATCATTCACAAGTTAAGCTAATATAAAGCGTATAATAAAAATACAACTAGAGCATTGAAATATAATACTAACAAAATAATAACAGTGCTGTACTAACAAAATTTGAACTTGCTGTTGGTTAAGGTTATCAAATTTTCAACTTTTGATCCGAGACAGTTGATGTAGTAATAAAAGTGGAAGTGAAACCATCGGTTTTACTTCATGTCTATGGGCTACTTCACACTAATATCTTTGCTCATATCGTTTGTTTTGCTCAAAATTATGCGTTAGAAAGGTAGAATTTCACCTAACACTTTTTTTCTCGAATACTTCTAAGTCATTTTGACAATAAATGTTACTTAGCACCCTGTTACACCAGGCTCTTCAATTAATATATCATTAATTACCGTTACTAAGAACTCAAGTACTTACTGGTCCACTTGGTCCATAATAATATCCCATCTGTGCATTACTTGCTAAGAACACTGCAAAAAAGTAGATAAAGTAATACATTTTCTTCATGGCGTGAAAAATCTGAATAAACAAAAAATATTATTATTAATATTCAAACTTCTTCATATTGAACTATCAGAGAGAAATACCTGGGATGTATTATGTCTAATGGTTTAAGTCAGTGGATGAAAACAGACTGCTGTACGATGATTTCTCTGTGTTTTTATAGGTGTCAGTGGTTTTCCACATGGATGAAGGTCACGGCTCAAGTCCATTCATCCTATTTGTTTTGAAAGAAATGTTTTTCTACGAAATGGAATTACAATTTCTAGTAATATATCTGATTCATACCTGAATCACTTTCTAAACAATGATGATACTCAATTGATAACTCTTTTTATATAACCATGATTGAAGTTTGCCAGCGCTATGAATACTAACTGCCAAGACTTTCCAGTTTAATGAAAAATCATCGATCAAGAATATATTTGTAAATACTATTTTCTTATATATTGTGTGTCGAAATGTATTATAAGAAATTTTAAGACCCGATTTCACGGTTTATATTATCCCGGTGCTCATCCCAGCTTTATCGGTACGAGCAGCACCAATCCAAGGACGGCACGGCAAATGCTTCCAACGAAGCCGATTATGAATGACTTTTTGCGGGTAACATTAAGGTGCCTGTCTAATTCACCACTTCTAAATAAAGACTATCTCTTCGCCATTCACGATAGTCTTACCATCAAGTTTGACCATTGTTCTTCGAAGTGTTTTTTATTTTCTAGTCAAAGAAGATAATGTTGAGTACGATGATTTGGTGACATGCTTCTAAGTCATTTTTTTGACAAAAAATGTTACTTAACACTCTTTTACACCAGACTTTTTTTATACAGTATAAATATTCCAATTTGAACTGAAGATTCAATGAAGTGTGATACATGCTTGGTACGATACAAAAGATCATAAAAGCTTTGTTATTCAGTATGAAGATTTTAGATAATTAAACACAATTAAATAAACTCTTTTTTATGTAATAGATTACAAATTAGATTGTAATAGATTACTTATGTCAAATTGTATAATTGATGTATGTTGCATGATACTGTTGTATATAATAGAATAACTAAATTGTATAGTGTTTTGTATTCCATTGCATTTGTTGCAATGTTTTGGTCTTCAGACCGTGAAAT
>JAQIWH010001967.1:0-27486 GCA_034695005.1 Cryptops parisi
TATATAGGCTATATATTTATTTTCTGGAAATCCAGAAAGTGGTAAAGCAACAAGCTACAATCAGTATTGAGGGACAGTTTGGTGTAAAAATGTCATTTTTTGTTGCAAAAATTTGTGGCTTATCACTATATTGCCCGGAGCCTTTCAATTATGAAATTTGTAGCACATTGTAACAGATCAACGCAATACAAACCGGTACTTTGAGTTGGAGGTTCATCAACGTTCATCTCATATTCTGGTAGACCAGTTACGTCTTCACTCGTTTTGCTCACTTGAGATAATTGATCTAGAAATAAAAAAGATCCATGTTTAGAAATAGCTATAAAAATATAATAACTTGCGATTATAATATTTTGTTATTGAAATTCTAACCTGTTGAAACGTCAGGTGTGAAGGTCGTCTCTGGTTGCTTGGATGGTCCACGAAAAAATTTGGAAGTTATTATTGCATCAGTTTGCCAGTTTTTGATGGGCTGCAAATAAATTATATATTAATTGAAGGGCCTGGTGTAAAAAGTAAATTTTTTTTGTCAACAATGACCTAAATGCATTTTTTAACGTGTCAGGTGAAATTCTACCTTTTTAACGCATAATTTTGAGCAAAACAACAATATGTGCAAAGATATTAGTGCAAGAAGTGTGAAGTAGCCCATAGACATCAATACGTTCAGATCTTATGAACGCATTTTTCTCGAAATGTTATCAATCGGCTATTGTTATCATAAAACCAGTCTGTCCGAAAACACTGTTTAATGTGATTTATCCATTGTTTAATGTTATCAAAATAGTAGCCTACTTGTTTCAAAGTGATCATATGGACTCTACTCCACAACTATTCCAATACTAATATAATACATTGCCAAAACTAGACTTGGCATTTTATAGAATGAACCGGCAATTTGTAACATCATGTACGATATATGAAATGTACATTTTTAAAGATTAAAAAAACAACATTTAATTATAACATAACAATAACATTTAAAAATAACATATTTTTGTTTTGTTTTGTATTACCGTTTTAGGAACTGCCATTTCTGGAACTACCTTCTCCGGTACTCGAAAGACCACTTTTTTGGTTGATGATAAAGTGCTGATGGGTGTTTTCCACTCTGGAAGCTTCTGCAAAGAAAAGTGAGAAAAAATTTTAATTTACTGGTTAACACAAATTTATACAGTATACAGTAGCTTGATATTATTCGTAAGATCAATTTATAATATAATTGAAAACTTGATTTGCCAGAGGAGTAGTGATCTTTGGAGTGCTATTGGTACTTTTGGGCGTCATTGGAGGTGTCTTTAGAGGTTTTGGTGGACAAGTGATGATCATTCTCTTTTGCTTTTGTATCATCAAACTCGGAGTGAATAAACGAGGAATTTTAAGTTGTTTTTCACCTATGACAAAAACATACGTCAAACGCCAATAATTTTTATATCAAATCCCAAATAAGCGTGATTCTACAGGATGTTCTTGAAAGGTCAGTCAAATTTTAACCACAGATGCTACGTATCAAAACTAAGGAAATAACCCCTATAAACATGCATTGTTATATGAAAATGCTTCCATATAACACAGGGTGAAGTGACATAATTGCATAGGCATATTGTCTCAAAATCGTTGTAGGCATGCAAATATGTATGCAAATCCGGATTCATGTTTATATGAATTTTTTTGTTGCTTTGATGCGTAGCATCTGTGGTTAAAAAATTTGACTAGACCCTGTATAGCTTCAGTGCGAGGTGTTTTCATCAGTGGAGACATTGGTGGTAACATCATCGGGCGAGGATTGTCCTTGCCAAAAGTAATGAGACCACTTCTGTAAGATGAAATTAAATGTCAATGATTCTAGAATCTACAACATAGTATAACTCTAATTTTTCATATAAGCTTATAATAAAAATTAACGAACTACTTACCGATTAATTTTACTTGGAGTTTGGGGTTGGAATTGTTGCTGAAAATACAAAGTTGGTTTCATGTTTAAAACAAAACTTACTTATACAGTTTACAGTACTGTATGTATCAGTGTTGGAATAGTTAACAGTATGCACTATGTATCAAGTGTTCGAATAGTTAGTAATATGATTTAATTTATTATTTAAATAAAAAATTACTAACTCGTTTTTGCAATTGCCGGTCTTTGGCTTGGAGCGCTGCTTTCAATTCCTTGATCGAATTTTGTTTTTCTTTTAGCTTCAACTCATTCATCATTGTCACCACTTTGTAATTCGCTCTATTTTTTGTGGTTAAGTTTAATTATTATAGATTAATTATATTAAAAAAAATAGTATTATAAAGTGGATACATTTTAATGACGTTATCAATTTGTTGCTGCCACTTGATCTGCGTTTCTGGAATACAAAAACTTAAATTTTTTAACAATTTTGTTTAAACTGCGACATCATCTATGTGCATATACAGGGTGAATCAAAAGATGTTTTGTCATGCTTTGTATATGTTATGTTTATTACATATGTATGTGGTTTACAGATACATATGTATGTTTGTACATTATGCATGGTTTTGTGCATTATAATTTGTATGTGTTTAGTGGTTCGCATTCTGAATATCTATAAGTTGATTATACAGAAAGTTCCTGAAAAATTTTCCAATTCAAAAATTCAATATAAACATGGGTCTAGAAATGCTTCCCTGCTGAGATAACAACAAAGGGCGAAGTCACGTAATTTTATAAGTTTATTTGTCTCAATCATATGCATTTTGGGATCCATGTTTATATGAACTTTCTGCGTTGTTTTGATGCATGTGGTTAAAATCTGTATGAACCTTTTTTTCTTTATTTTGATCCGTGGTTAAAATTTTTAACTTCAGCTTCAGAATTTTAAAAATCATGAAAAAACAAACTTTTGAAAATTCACCCTATATAATTCATAGCATAAGATATACAGATCACCTTGTTGGGTTTTACGAATATTTTCTTTCACTCTTTTCAATTGATTTTCTAGCATCGCGTTGTCCTCTTGCATTTCTATCAACTTTCCTTTAACTTTCAAACAACTTTGAGCCAATGGGGTGCCTTCGTAAACATTGTAATACACTTCCCACTTGTTCTGGTAAGTTGTCAGGATGTCATTCATACGTTCCCTATGAATATAGACAGTATTTATACACGTGTTTTTTAATTTTTTTACACACAATGAATCTTACGTATAAATAAATATATGACGATTTTTTTACTGAGCTTTGGCTCCTTCCAGTTTTTTATCTTCTAATTCTCTAACTAGTTTCAGCTCTTTTTGTTGAAGCAATGTGTTGGACTCTCTTAATCTGAATAATCAAAATATAATTAAAATAATAATTAAAACAATAATTAATTTTTTTTATTTATAAATGATATGTTAACTACCTATTCACACGGACATCAAATTGAGTGGTTTGTTCGCGAACCATTTGAACCATTTCGTATGCTTTTTCGATTTTCTTTTGAAGAGTCTTGTTTGTGACTTCCTGACTTTTAATAGCATTGTTCAAACCTGCGATGATTTCATAGAATAATATCATATTCATGAATTCGAGCTAAACTACAGTATGTTGAGATTTAAATGGGAAGTTTAGCAACTTATATTACAATCGACAGAATCATTTTCCGTGGTGAACTTGATCTCAATATCTCTGGTTTCGTCTTGCAAAGCTTTTTCTATTATAAATGTTTATACAGTATATTAGTGAAACAAAAAACAACAACTATATATTATCTAAGAAATATTTTATATTAAAAATCGGGAAAAAAAACGGGTATTACCAAATTGAACTAATTCGTCAGTAATGTCCATTGTTTCAGTCAAGTATCTGACATAAAAATAATATGTTAGTATAATGTAGTAGTATAGTTTTTTTTACTACAAATATTCACCTAAAGCGCGAGACGTAACCCGATTTTGATGTATCGTAACTCCCTCGATTTTTAACAGTAACCCACCCAATTTGCAAAAGTTTTTGTTGGCGTTTCGATGGTAATGCTATCGATGCAATGCTATCGATACCACATGAAATGTTTACTACTAGATTCCCCGTGGTTACCATACCTACTATGGGGGTTACATTCTAGTATACTGTATATATAACTGTTATAAGTTAGGTAACCTTTCTTATAACTCCATGATATAACTCTATTCATGTATGTTTGTCGTCTGCTTGTGTGCGCAACAATCGTAAACAAAATTTGGAAATTATTGACAATCCCCAAAGAGTAACCTTAATTCAACGGTGGATTTGATTCGAAATTCTTTACTATATAAATGATTTTTGTTCCTAAAATTTGATTGATGATAATAAGCTTATTTTATATTAAAAGTGAAGCCACTGGTGGCGTTAGTCGCTACGGCCATTGCTTCTTTTTATTAATAAAAGTGAACCACGTGATTGGTTTGGTAACAGCATGGAATCTACAATTAAACCTGTCTTTACCACACTCATGTTGATCAATATTTTGATTCAAGTTTTTTCAAATCGAAAATGTTCATAAATATTTGGATTCGATTTCGTTACCTTAAATAATTTCAGTTTCGTTGTTTAGGTGTTCGGTTAGTGCTGTTCTCTGTTGGACAAACAGAACATTCTTGTTGTGGCATAAAAAATAAACATAGTACGAAATGACCAATCCCGTTTGAGCTTACATCCTTATTTAGGTTTGAAAATCATTTAAACTGGTCGTTGATTGGCTGATGCTTTGTGAAGTGGTTCATAAAGTAAGTGATATGAATGTTGATGATGGAATGTCGTGATGAACATTGACAAGTTTTAGACAAGAACCATATTTTTAATAATTTTTCATCAATTCCATCATAAAGTCTACAAGTTTTATTAAGTAATATATATATACATCGTTGGAATTGATTTATTTTTAATAAGAAATTTGTATGAAGGAAACGACGACGGTGGTTGTTGTTTGTTAATGTGTCATATTTTTGTTTGTTGACGTAAACTTCCTTATGTTATAAAAAAAAGGATGTTTGAAGTAATCATTTCATTACAATATTGACACGAAAATGCCGAAGAATATGTTATTCTGAAGTGATTTTGCTATAAACTATTTTAATGGATATAGAACAAGACAGGTGGTTTTAAACGTAAGTGAATGTCAGTATATTGACAAATGATATTATCATCTCGTAGTAAAATCATAGTTCACAACATAAAAGTCACATCAAAAACACATTGATTAATTTGAAACCTATTCTTTGTTTTGTAGGTTCCCAAACAGAAGAAACAAATAACACAAGTTCAATTGTGTGGTAAGTATATAAGTCTATATATTGTAGATAGAAGGTATAATATATGGATAAAAATTATATCATTTATAATACTACAAACTCGATTATCCATATGTGAAGCCGATTTCAGATAAACAAAATATTCAGATAATTTCAATGTGTTATTACAAAATAACAAATATATATACAAGTACAGTGGAATTGGGTTATTATAATCACAGATAATGTTATCAGTTATTATTATTATTATTATCATAATCCCAACACACTGTTAAATGATTTCGTATTCACTGTTTAGTGTATCAGTCGGTTATTGTTATCAAAAAGTACTTGTTCCAAAATGATCATAATAACCTGATTCCACTGTACAAGTTAAAAGATGTATGTACAGTATTAACTTACAATCATTGCTTTCGTAAATTATTCATAGTTATCGATGATTTTTCGGTAATGTATCCATATATTGAAATGACATATTTAATCTAATTTGGATAAACCGGAATTTTTCAGATAATCGAATTTTTATGTGTAGTCATAAATTAATTGGTTTCACAAGTGTGTTTTTATTACATTACAAAATGCATAAACAGCTGTTTCATGAAATGATTATTAATAAAACATGAATTTAAAAAATATTTGTCCACTTTGCATCAACGTTCATTTATGCAAAATGTTCAAAGGTTAATCATCATTATTTTTATATAATACTATTTTTATTATTTAGTATGATACAGTTTATATTTTATTTTTTTTTTACATACTATTTGTATTATTTGATATGTTACAGTATTATTTGTATATAATCTTAATATTTTTAATATACAAACATTATTGTATAATAATTATAGGCTTACATTACACACTATTTATTATGAATAGGTATTCAATTTTGAAACAATAGTTTTCTATGTACAATTAATATTTCCTCAATCTGTATGTTTGGATTTTGTTTGTCAATATGTTCAAATTGAGTTGATTTCAACCAAACAAGGGAACAATTTGTTTCTGTACGTATTCAATGTCAGTGATTTTTTGCCAAACATTATACTGTTGTATGACAGACATAAAAAATATGGTGAATGTTGCATTATGTATGTAACAAAACAAAAGCAATGTGTAGTGATGTTGAGATATTGTTTTATACAAGAGTAAGGAAAAACATTACAGGGTTAGTTAAATACAATTTTTACTATACTGTAAGGTTTGAAAATTTGGGAAATTTTATGACGAAATATTTTAAGCAAAGAAATTCTTCGGCAGCCCAATTTTCGTAAAATTTTCAGTTTAAATTAAAAAGTGGTTTGTATTTTCACAAAACAATAAATGGAAATAACACCATAGTAAGTTTTGAAATACATATTAATTTTAAAATTTATCTTGTATACTTTTTTATATTAGCTCGTGAGTGAGTTGTGACATTAGCTTGTGACATTCCCAGTTTGTGAGCTAGGAATTTAATATATACTGCCATCTATAGTCATTTATGAGAATATACTGTATGTATAATGTATAGTACAATGTACCAAAAAAACGCATAAAACGAGAACCGCATAAATAAAAAACCGCATATGTAAATAAATAAATCAAAAATTGAATTCATGAAAATTCGCATAAATCAAATATCGAATTACTCAACGATCATATAAATTTAAATTCGCATAAATCGAAACATGCAGATATCGAAAATGAATTTTTTTTTCATTATGTATGTACATGCAGTATATCTGTATATGACAGTACGATATATAAAGAGTGTGTGTAAAAGCAGATTTATTGCTTTTGAAGTTAATTAATTCAGTTAATTGAATTTTCAAGTTTAACCATAACAATACCATATATAGTATTATCATGGTCCAACTAATATTGCATATTGTAAATTTGTTTCAAATGCGCATTACAATAAATGTACTCACATTCTTGTTTTATTTAGAGATAAGATACTAACTACGCATGGTTTCTGTTAACTGTGAAAGAATCTTATAATTACATGTTTTTTTTTTATCATAAATTGCCATACCTTATTGATTACCTGATTTGCTAATCGGACAAAGAATGGAAACAGAAGCAAAAATCAGTTTTAATCTGTCATAAGTATACGTAATAGTTAAAAATCTCGGAATGAATCGAAGATAAAGAAGTTGTCGAAATTATATATTGCTGCAATAAATTTCAAGTGAATTATATATGACATTTGAGCACAAAATACAGGGTGTCTCAAAAAGTCTTCATACCATAGGTAGTGCGTTTTTTGTCGGAGATCATTTTAGAATGATTTTGACGAAAGGGAGTTTATAAATTTGAAATGTGAAATTTGAAGATCGTATACAGGGTGTCCCAAAAAATCTACTTACCTATACACTTTTTTTTTTTAAAAAATAAATCTGTATTACTTTTAAATATGAAATCACTAGAAACATATTACTCATGTAACAAGACTTTTGAGACACCCTGTTTAACACATAATAAAAACAAGACATTTGGGGTATTCACTTTTTTGATATATGGAGAATTATCATTATTTTCTTCATTATTTATTTATGACATAGCAACATTTATACTCCATTATATACAGAAGATATATACATATAGATAGACAAGAGATATACAGAGAGATACAAAACAAAAATTTAACGGCAAAAAAAAAATATATTATAATCTCGGTTTTCATTGTCTTATCAAACAAATCACACGATAAAACGAGATATAAAATAGACGTATTCAAAATGTGACGTTCTTTTTGAACCCTCAACCTGTACGGTTCGACTGGTTTTTAATATCACCTGCTGGACTAGAACTGTAAGTTTTGTGATTATAGTCATATTGTGGTGTAAATTTTTCATGTATAAGCTTTGCCACCTGGATATGTACTTTATGTATAAACATGTTTGGGTGCTTGTCACAAGTTCTTGACAGTTAAACTATAATCGTATACAATAAGCGTACATGTTGTTTTTCTTATTCGTACATACTAGAACAGGTTGATTAACTTTTGGGTCTATTCGAATTCTGAACGAGTGAGATATACAGTAGTAATATAGTTATTTTAAATATAATATTTTCAAACATGGGTCTAAAAATGCGTACTCTACAGCGATCTTTAGATGATAGGTTGTATGCATTTAGGTGACTTTATCCTGTGTTATCTCAGGGAACAATTTCCGGATCCATGTTTATATCGGTTGTTTGCTTTGTTTGTATCTGCGGTTAAAATTAGACCTTCCAAGAACACCCTGTATATCAATTCAAGTTGTGTTTATGTTTTTATAGACTTTATATTAGCTTCACTTGTGAGTTTGTGAGTGAGCTCGACATTGAACGTATACTTCCATCTACAGTTGTTTATGTATGAGGAGTATATACTGTATAGTCCAACGTACCAAAAAAACGCATAAAACGAGAACCGCATAGCTAAGTCCTTCGCATAAATCAAAAACTGCATAAGTACAATGTAAAAAAAAAAAATTGCATATTTTGTGTAAATAAATCGAAAATTTGCAAATATCAAAAATGGATTTACTCAAAATATGCATAAATGAAATATCTAATTAATCAACGATCGCGTGAATTTAATTTCGTATAAATCGAAATTCGCATAAATAAAAACGTGCAGAATTCAAAAATGGAATCCTTCAAAACACCCATAAATGAATACTGAATTGCTCAAAGATTGAACACATTTTAATTCACATAAATCGAAATTCGCATAAATCGAAATTCGCATAAATCAAAATTCGCATAAATCGAAACATACAGAAATTAAAAAATGGATTTTTTTTTGTTTATGCATGTTTATGTATGTATGTATGTATGTAGGCCTACATATAGTACTGTATATGGCATTTGCATATATGATGAGTATATGACAGTAGGGTATATAAAGCATTTTTAATGTAGGTCTACTTGTCCTTAAATTTGTTTTAAACGCCACAAAACACTTTGCAACTGAAATCACTGTAAATTGAAGGGGCAATGTATAATATTTCAAATAACAGTTATAAATAAATGTTCATAATATTAAAATAATAAAGTGTCGAGAAACTGATAGTGGAAAAAAACAATGATAACAGTTTTGTATAGTTTTGAAGTATTGTCTATGAAGTATATGGAAACATGTGTACTTGTATATCGAATTAGAAACACATGTCCGATATTGCAATCATATATCAAAATATATCAAATATCATTGAATTAACTGAATTGTTTAATTTTAAAGGTTAAATCAAAGTTACGATTTATCTGTTAAGCGTTTATCAACATGCTAGTTATTATTGAATTTTCTGTAGTTTATCTTTGTAGGTTGGAACCTAGAATTGAAATTTTCTAGATATAAGCGTTTTATATGGGTTATTTACTAAAAAAATAATCATGATTTTTGCTTATTTTCATTTTGAAACTTTGCTTATTTTATTTTTATTTTTATTTATAAAAAAAATAATTATAAAAAAAAATAAATATATATATATATAAATAATAAATATAAAAAATAATCATGATTTTCAAACTTCTATTTCGAAACATTATTTTTCATTATTGCAATAGGTTCGTACGACACATTTCATGGAGACACGGTCCATCAGCTTGATTCAGAGGTTAGCGAGGAAAAAATACATACCTGCCGACAGAGTATGCGACACACAACTCAAACGATGTCTAACCACATTAGATCTAACCGCGCTAGGTAGCGTATTTTATTTGTACAGGGTGTCCCTTTTGAAGGTTTTTATTCAAATTTCAACTAGATGCTACGCATCCAAGCAAAGAAAAGTCTATATCAACATGGTCTGTATACCTACAGCTATTGATGAGAAGATAGGTCTATGCATTTTTACACGACTTCACCCTGATATCTTTGAAAGGAAGAATTTCAAGACCCATGTTTATATAGATGGACTTGTTTCTTGATTTGTTTTGATGTATAGCATTTGGTTAAAATTTGACTGGACCTTTCTGGAACACCCTGTATTTTGTATTTTTGTTGATAAAACTTGTATACTTTTTTTGGACACATTTGTATATATGTATAAAAATTTGTATATATGTATATAATATATGCATTGACACTTTTTTAAATGTAAATTACAGGCATCGGAAGCACCTTAGGTTTAGGAATTTACGTGCTAGCTGGAAAAGTCGCCAAAGAACAGGCTGGTCCGTCGGTGACATTGTCATTTTTCATTGCGGCGGTAGCGTCTGTATTTGCAGGTATATATATGTACGGTTCTTGGTGTGTAAAAAGACGTTTTGCACAATGTCATCGAATATAATATATACTTGGACATTGAAACCTGATCTGGTTATTTTCCTCCCCTCGGTACCAGGTCTTTGTTATGCAGAATTCGGAGCTAGGGTCCCCAAAACAGGATCCGCTTATGTGTACAGTTATGTTGCGGTTGGTGAATTATTAGCTTTCATTATTGGATGGAATCTTGTCATGGAGTATGTTATAGGTAAAACACTTTATGGATGTATTTTTTACATTATTCAATTTATTATTTATTTGTCAGAAATTTGTATTAATTTGTATTTATTTATTTATTCATTTTTATATTTTCAGAAATTTGTATTAATTTGTATTTTGATATATTTATTTTTACATTGATATCAGGTACTGCCAGCGTTGCGAAAGGCTATAGCAATTATTTGGACTATTTGGTTGATCACCAAATGTCGATCGCGCTTTACAACGCCACACCAATCCACGTCACGGGCATGACGCAATATCCAGATTTTTTAGCTTGTGGAATCACGTTACTTTTGACAGGTACTTTAGACACGTTGCATTTACAGATACACAATTATTTTTGACAAAAAAAAACAATTTCGATTTCTTATAATGTTGATTTTCCGTTTAAAAAATGCAATAGTTGTTCTTGCACTGGGTGTAAAAGAATCGTCGCGTTTTAACAACGTTTTTACTCTTCTCAACTTGATGGTGGTTCTCTACGTTGTCATCTGCGGAGCGTTTAAGGCTGACTTTCACAACTGGGATTTATCAAAGACTGATGTGATGGTAAGATAGGTTACTGTAATTGGATCTTTATCTTTGGATATCTTGATATCAAGCTGACAACTATGATAAATTTTTATGTCATTCATATGACATAGTGTAGAAACTAGAAATATTACAGGGTGACGACTTAGTAATGAAGAGATAATGAATAGAATGAACCCATGAGGCTTCAACCTCAGTCTAGGCTCTTATAGAGTAAATTGTGTTGGGTTATTAAACTTGACAAACAATGTCATATCTTGCACTTGATTGGCCAATATTTGTTTACTGTGGTCATGGTAACTGAGGCTTCAACCTTAGTTTAGATTTTTATAAAAAA
Organism: Cryptops parisi; assembly: GCA_034695005.1. Lineage (NCBI taxonomy): Eukaryota > Metazoa > Arthropoda > Chilopoda > Scolopendromorpha > Cryptopidae > Cryptops > Cryptops parisi. The sequence continues at coordinate 11,564 of JAQIWH010001967.1, forward strand.
GAGAGATTGGTGTTCAAATTTAACCAAATTTTAACTAGAATATATAAGCAATGCGTATTGATGGATTTTTTTTGTGTATCGTTAATTCCAGACTTCGGGAATTGAAGATCCTGGAAAATATGGCGATGGAGGGTTTTTTCCATACGGATTTGCGGGCACACTAGCTGGTGCGGCCACTTGTTTTTACGGGTTTGTTGGATTCGACTGCATTGCCACTACAGGTAATTTTCAAGATCAGTTGATTTTAAACAGTATTAACGAAATTGAGACCGAATAATAACAATCTATTACAATAGGCGAAGAAGTGAAAAACCCACAGAAGGCGATTCCAATCAGCATCGTTTTGTCGTTACTCTTCATATTTTTGGCTTACTTCAGCATATCGATGATAACGACGCTAATGATCCCGTATTATCTGCAAAACGTGGACGCGCCGCTTCCTCACGTTTTCCAGCAGGTTGGATGGCCCGTTGCGAAGTGGATCGTATCGATAGGAGCATTAGCAGGCTTGTCAACCAGGTAAATAAAACACCACCTGGTGGCAAAATTCAAAGGCGTAAACAAACCAAAAAATTTGATTAAAATTATTTTTTTTCAGTTTACTCGGTGCAATGTTTCCACTACCTCGCATCCTTTACGCGATGGCATCCGACGGCTTGATATTCCGTTTTCTTGCACGCATTCATCCGCGTTTCCAGACGCCAGTCGTAACAACAATTATCGCTGGTTGCGTTACAGGTTGGTTTAGTTTTCAGTTTTTATTTTCAGAGTATTGCAAGTTGTTTTCGTTTATTTAAAAACTGGTTACATCTTTCAGCGGGAATGGCTCTGTTTCTGAGTTTAGACGAATTAATAGAAATGATGTCCATCGGAACGCTAATGGCATACACGCTAGTTGCGGCGTGCGTTTTGCTTTTGAGGTAAAACATTTTTACTATTATTATTATTTAGTTGGTTTTTGTTGCAATTTTGTCTCTCTTTTTTGTTGTTTATTTATGGCTTTCATGTAGTAGGTACTATACAGGGTGAACCTAAAGTCACTACCCATCCCAAATGTAATGATGATTACATGTACAGTGGAATCGGTTATCATGATTACGGATAGTGTTATCAGTTGACTATTGTTATCATGATCAGTCGCTGTTTAATGTTTTATATTCATTACCACCATTAGTTAATGTCATCAACCAACTATTGTAATCAAAAAAGTACTAGTCCCAAAGTGATCACCATAACCAGATTCCACTGTATATATGATAGTTAATGATATGATGAGCACTATAAATTGCATTGCTATTCAATCAAACATCTTCTATTTACTGATTGAGGTTGTTATGTTATGTTAGATATTGTTGAATCATGTTATTAACATGTTTGCTAAAGAATACAGGATATTTTGCATTTTATACCAATAAGCTTTGCAATGGGTAGTGACTTTTGACCCACCCTGCATAGGTGTCAGTTTAGTATTAAAGTATACGGATTCACGTATGTTGGTTTTACGTATGTTGACAACCCATCTGTATATCTCAAATTTTTGTTTTGTTTTGTAAAAACCTGATTGATCCGCTTTTCCATTGTAAAATGTACTGTAACTGCGACATGTCCTATGTTTTTTTTGTCTTTGTCTCTGTAGGTACCGTCTAACATTCTACGAAGATTATTATTATGCTTATGTCCCACTTCTCAAGGAGGCCGATTACTTACAGTTTGTATTGTTTTTTGAATTTTTGCGTTGTTCATTGATTTTCTTTGTGTGTTATGCATGTTTTCGTTTCTGGGATTTCATTATTTGTCATTGGCTGTGAATTGAGAATTAAATGGTATTTTTTGTGTGGGTTTGCCCACAAAAATTGTTTACCATTATTTTTTTTTTCGATTATTGTCAAGGTATCAACTCAACGACGACTCGGAAGATGAGGAACAAACCGAAGACTCGGGTGCCAAATCCACGGAAAACCTGGGACCAGACACCACTCGTGCTGCAAATAGTACAAAGTTCACGTTTCGTGACATTGCCAACCAGTATTTCAACTGCAACAAAATCCCTAGTCCTTCGCACCTATCTTCCGAGATAGTCAACTGGAACGTTAGATTTATTGGTAATGGTTAATGCAATATATATAGGGTGTTCCTGAAATATCTAGTCAAACTTTTAACTACGTTTTTTGCATCAAAACAAAGCAAAAATTTCATATGATGGGTACCTGTAAACATGGGTCCAGAAATGCATACCTACATACAGCGATGAGACAATAAGTTTGAAATTGTGACTTAGCCCTGTGTAATTTCAGAAGGGACCCATGTTTATATGGATTTTCAGCTTTGTTTTGATGCACATAGTATCTGTGGTTAAAATCTGAGTAGTCCTTTTAGGAACACCCTGTACAACCACCTATTATGTATTGTTTCAGTATTGGCCACCATTTGGCTAGCATGCAACGTAATTTTCTTGGGAAACGAAATCGTCGACCTGAAAGCTTGGGCATTGTTTCTATTAGTCGTCAGTAGTCTGTGTGTGCTTGTGTTATTCATCAGTATTGCTCGTCAACCACAAAATCCTGTAGAACTTTCTTTCAAGGTACGATTTGTTAACATTGACATTCTATAATACTTGTAGAGGTAGGCATTCAAATCATTGTATTTTTTGTAGGTACCCTGGGTTCCTTTCATTCCATGGCTGAGTTTATTTATTAATATCTTTTTGATGCTTAAATTGAAGTGGATGACTTGGGTCAGATTCGCCGTTTGGCTGTTTTTAGGTAAGAGAAGGCACTGTATAGGGTGGTCCAAAAAACACTCCAATTTAAAAAAAAAAATCGAAAATCGGAAAAAAATCGAAAATCGGAAAAAAATAAAAATCGAAAAAATCGAATATTGAAAAAAATTGAAAATCGAAAATTGAAAAAAATCAAGAATGAAAAATCGAAAATCGATCATTTTTATTAAATAAATAAATGAAATATCGAAAATTTTTATTTTTGATATTTTATTTATTTATTCGCAAAAAAAAAAAAAAAAAAAGTGAAAATCGAAAAAATTGAATATTGAAAATCGAAATAATCGAAAATCGTTATTGCAGTACTGCATTGTGTGTTTGCTTTGCCAAGTTAATGTGTGACCATTCAAATTGCTGCAAACACAATTCGCTAGATAGATGTTACTCAGCGGAAATAATGGGGATTAAGGTTCCTCTCTGCCAACTTTTTCGGTTCACCCTGTATATTATTTTAGATTTGGACATTGTCTGGGCAATAATGTGAATCGTATGTAACGAATATATATTTTTTAAAATTATAGGAATGTTGATATACGTTTTTTACGGAGTCAAAGAGAGCTCGGAAGAGTACAGGCAACGAGGTCTTCCAATTCCGTCGACAAACGATTCCATCAGAGAACGGAGTTCGATCGAAGAAGGTAGCAAAGCTGGTGCTTCGCATTCACCAAACACATGATGCATGCCTTCTCCTTCTAAGTGATTTTTAACCAGAACTTTTTCTACTACATCTCTGTGATGTTTATTGCCATTTTAACAAATTTTCCAACCCTTTTTTTGTTTGTTTTTTATTGTATATATTTCTTACTAACCATAAGTGATGTTTGCTCTTAAAAACGAAACAAAACACAAGATGTATGTATACGAACAGCGTGTTTTGCTTTTATCCGTGCAAGGTTCGCTGGACCAGTTGTTATTTTTCAACATAGATATTTTTTTTACACATTGAACTTTGCAACAAAACATGAGCGATATTTTGAGCTCGTGTTTGGAAATAAAACGATTTTGTTTTTCTCTTTTAAAATTTTTGGTTTTTTGATTCTTTGTTTTTATGTTGTTGATGCGACTTCAGTGATGTTTTATGTTGCAGTTGAACTGAATTATTAGACATACTTATGTCGTTCTTTACGTTGTTCCAGAACGTCGTCCTCTCCTGTACTCAAAGCCATATTCGTTTCTCGACGTTCGCAAGTAAACCCTAGACTTGGTTTGCAATTAGGGGGAATCTGTGTCGGCTTTTAAGGTAAGCCCAATTTGAATATTTTGTTAATGGGTTTTAAATGAAGCTTAACATATAACTGCAAGATTTTAGTAAATTCTTTGATATGCACTTTTGTTCAAAATATCTGCTTTTAATATTTATATTATGCAAGCATTGTGTAAAATCTAGGCATTCTATACAATGCCAAGTCCGGTTTAGGAAACATATGAAATTATCATATGAAATTATCATATGAAATTATCATCATATAATGCAAGAATTTAGGCTAGGTCTAAATTTGGACTTCAATTTTTGGACTTAGCAAAATAACCTTAAACTAACCTAAATAGTTGTATATAAAATGTTATTTTATACTTTGCCAAAAGAAGCTAGGCATTCTTTAAAATACCTGGATTCCATGCAAATTGTCAGTGACATATATATCATAATACAAATTCAAATATGAATAATTGAAAAATTCAATTAATTTTGATCCTAAAAATTGAAAAATTAAATTAAATTTGATTGAATGCTGTTATTATAAGTTTCTTGGTTTATTTTTAAGAAGGGGTGTCATATATTTTTATAAACATAATTGTCTTGTGGATTGTCAATATTTGTGTGCTGTAGTCAAAAAAAATGTTGAACTACGCTTATATGATATATGAGACAGATTATATTTTGTGAGATACGGTACTTCAATTTTATGTGATAATCTCTGGAATGCATCTCCATTAAGTAAGTCGTATCATTACATTTAACCAGGAGTGAATTATTATCACATGAGATTATCAGTGATACTTATCTATCGCAAGCGATTGGAAGTAATTTATTTATTTTTTATGGGATCGAATTTTATCGAAGTTGCATGTGTTTTGCTCATGAATGGGCCGCATTCATCATTTTGCCTTGTTTCATAACTAGTATACAACCCGTCAAAATGACGGGAAAGTTTTCAATAATAATACACGCTACTAATTTTGTAAATAATAATTATTTCTGTTCTGCATAAGAAATGATGAAACTAAATTTTAAAATTTTGGCGATAATAAGGATGTCCACACTTATGCGTGAGTGTGAGTAAACTTTGCACTTATAATAACTTATTATAAGTGTCTTATTATTAATAAGACACTGAGCACGTGTAACCATGGAGTTATAAGTTAGGATAACTTAGAAGGTATAACTTAATTGTATATAACTTTATAACGTAGTTGTATAACTTATAACTCCATGGTGCAACTATGATTTTTATATTAGCTTCACTTGTGAGTGAGTTTGTGAGCGAGCTGGGAATTAAACGTATACTGACATTAACAGACGTTTATGAGAATATACTGTATAGTCTAAAAAACGCATAAAACGAAAACCGCAGTTTTTCGAAAACCGCATGAGTCCGATATCGACAAAAAAATCGCATATAGAAATAAATAAATCGAAAATCGCAAAAAATAAAAATATGGAATTACTCAAAATTCGCATAAACCAAATATCGAATTACTCGCAACAATCGTATAAATTTAAATTTGCATAAATCAAAATTCGCATAAATCAAATTTCGCTGCTTTCATGGATCGAAACGTACAGAAATGAAAAATTAAATTTTATACTCAAAATACGCTTAATTTGAATAATTACTCGAAGATTGCATACATTTTAATTCGAATAAATCGAAACATACAGAAATCAGAAATGGATTCTTTGCATTATGTATGGATTTTTTGCATTATGTAGAAACTGGACAGTATATGGACAGATATACTATCCATATACAGATATACATATATACTGTCCATATACAGTATATCTGTATATGGACAGTATATAAAGAGTATGTTATAAAAGCATTTTTAATGTAGCTTACGGTACTTGTAACTTGGTATACGAACAGTTAATAAGCATGGATAATCAAATCTTTGGATCTTTTATTTTACAAAATAGTAATTGAAGCCCCATGTTTATTTTTTATTTCATTCATTCATTTTTAATCTAATAGTCCCATGGGACCACGCTACACAAGTTTGATGTATTGGGGCCCCTAGGCGAATGCTTGTTTTCCTTACTGGTGCATGTATAATGCACTATGGACTTTTCTGTATCAAGTTTGTAAAGTGTGTTTTAGTGTTAATATCTACCAGTAGTTTATAGTAAGCGGGTGTTGCTTATTGATAGTCGGTTATATGATTTATAGTCTGTTATGTATTAAGTTATGTAATTAGGTAAGAAGTTGTGTAATACGGAAGACCAACACTCGAGAAGAAAACGCGGAGGAGTAATCCGTTTACTGAGAATGAGAAACGTTTCATGGTCACACTTCATCTTTCTCGCATCTGTTAATTAATCTAATTGCTCTTTATGAAGGACAGCTAGTTGTGACACCAACACACGCTTATTTTAAGTGTTGGTAATGTAATGAAATTATGGGTCACCATCGTAGGTCAGGTGGCTTGTTTTTACTCAATTTAAAGTACGTTTTTTAATTTTTTTATGAATTAATTTGTCAACACGGTGAGAACCTAATCATAAGGACAATCAAACATGCTTTAAAGAAAACTATTTTAAGCGTCTAGAATATGCTCTATAGAAATGCAAATATGCTCTCCAAAGAACGTAAAATATGCTTTTAAATTTGTTGTTGATAAAATACAGAAAACTGACACAAAAATGATATAAAAGAACTCAGAATGAAATAAAATTTAACAGGGGCTGGTAAAAGTAAGTTTCAATAAAAATTAACAATTCCAACTAAAGCACTAATCATTATGATGATTAGTGCTTGCTAAATTTAAACTTGATTTCAAGTTTTGCAAAAAAAATGGATGGGACACGTTGTCAATTTGTTGCATTATCGAAAAAAAGTTGTTTTGGTAAAATTAGGGGTCGCTATCAAGATCTGAAAAATTGCGTGTTAATGCTACCTATGTTTCAAAACAATCTTTCAAACTATGGAAGCAACCTCTAAATGTCATCTAAAATGTGCCCAAGTTTGGGAATATTTATTTTATATGGTTACTGGAACAAAGTCGGCTGGTGCCCCTATTCAAAAAAAACAAAACGTTTGTTTTTTTCCCCTTTCTATGTGTCAAATCATTGTTTTCAACTCTGGAAATTTCATCCGAAATTCGCCAACTTTTAGGAATAGTACATTTTTAATACATACGTATTGGAACAAGATAGGCTGATGTACCGACTCAGTATATAACTTTTGTTTTATCCCATTATAAGGACCACCTTATTGTTCTTATATGAAACAACAAATATTAAAAATAGACAAAATTTGCACTAAAAAGATGCAGTTTTTCCACAAAAAAATGTATCACCCTGAATATGCATTTATATGCATCTATAATACGAGGAAGTATGCCCTAAAAAATTGGGAATTCATAGTTTAGCCTGAAACAGATTTGTGTCATAGGAAGAACAGAATATGTTGATGTGTACATTTTCTTATTGTAAAGTACAGTAATAAATTAATTCTGCATTATTATTATTATACTGTATATTTTGTGGTGCGGATGCAAAAATTAATCAATGTAGATTATGATCATGTAACATGATACTGAAATATCCATTAGTGTATTGTACATAATTTCAGCATGGGAGCAGATTACGGTACTATATGTACGTATATGTTAATTAAAGCTCTGGGCTAAATAAGTACTGATAATGATCATGGTATGCACTGTCATCTTAATATGAGGGTCTTGCTGTCAGACTTGGACACTATGGTTGTTATAATCAGATTTGTCACAGTTGGTTAATACTTCTTTCTATTTTATATAATACAGTACCAACAATTATCGATGAATATTAGAATATCAACTATAAAGTCTTAATGGGGGTTAATTTTCAAATCACGTTTGTGAAACCGATTAATGACAAAACCTAAATTTAATTTGCATAAGATGGTTAGCTACGTTTCAAATTGGGCAAAGGGCAAGACCAGAAAATGGTCGTCAAATAACATAGGTAAAGAGTGTCGAATTAAAAGGTTCGTCGAAGAGGCTATTGGAAAGGGATGCAAATTGATAGCACTCATAGAAATCGTTGAATCGCATCGTTAGTAGAGGATGAGACGAAGAAGGCAACTGAAGACGAGAATGGACAATTGCATTACGAGATATTGTGTCAAATATCAAACGCCTCTTGGATATATTTAGAGTTCTAGGCATTGTCACGCGGGACTAATTTGTGCACCAAATTTCAAGTTTTTACGACACAAGGAACCTGGTTAAAAATGACATCTACGATTTGAAACATTGAAATGTTTTGAAAACCATTATTTAAGACGCCAAACCAAATCAAAAATCAAAATGTAAAATCGAAAATTGCAGAAAAAGAATTATTCAAAACACGCATAAATCGAATTTACTCAAGAGATTGCATACGTTTTAACTCGCATAGATAGAAATGTATAAATAAAGAAATGGATTTTTTTTGCATTTCTGTATGTACATACAGTATATTTGTATATAACATGACAGCGGGCTATACCGGGTATCCCAGCCAAGGCTTACCAATTTCATACTAGAAAAGCTAATTTAACTGATTTTCGGATATAATAGCATCTTGAGTGATGGTTTTATTTTCGTTGACCTTGAAATTAATTTTTTAAAAAGTAGCATTGTTAAATCTTAAACAACGCGTCGTAAGTATCAAGTTTAGAAAGTTGTAGGCAAAAACCCATATAGTCGGAATCGACTGTCGTTTCATTTATTTCTAGTAACAATCCAACTGAAAAAAAACAATTATCCAATAATAAAGATTTTACAACACACTATGTTAAAGCAACAGCTTTACTGCATACAACTCTTGCTATGAAGTGAAGCTGGTGCATGAAATGGTGTGTTGTAAATCGCTATTATTGGATAATTTGTTTTTCAGTTGTTTTGTTGGAGATAAATGAAACGACTATAAATACTTGTTGCCTACAACTTTCTAAATATGATTTGATACCTACGACGCATTGTTTAATATTTAAAAATTAATTTTAAGGACAATGAAAATAGCATCATTTGAAAGACCTCCCCCTCCCCCTTCAAGATGCTACTGTATATCCAAAACTCAGAATTTTCATTATATTAGCTTTTTGAGTAAAAAATTGGTACGCCTTGGTTGGGACACCCGGTATATAAAGAGTACGCTTAAAAAGCATTTTTAATGTGCATGTTTTCATGTAACATGTGGGTGGGAATTAGTTTCATAATGTCACGTGAATCGATTTTATTTGGATTCAGATATTACTGAGCGTGGGTTAGTAATTAGTATATTTGTTTTAAAAGTACAGATTTTCATGTATCCTAACTCTAGTTTTACTAACAGTAATTTACAACGTTTTGTGTCACAAACTAGACACACAATAGCCATCAAGGTTCCCTTCTTTTACGCGCATAATGCATTGCAACAGAGGGATTTTTCTCATCCCCAGGTTGACTCGGACTAGCGGTGTGCAGAGACATAGGTGGTTTTACAAGGGAAACCTGGTAATGTTAAAAAAGGTTCCAGGGCATGATGCATGAACAGCAGGGGATACAGTACTATAAACGGTGTTGCGTGTGGCGTGAGCGCGCAAGCGCATTGGCGTTCGTCTAGGCAGCCCTTTGGTCGCGCGACTAGGACCCGGGGAGAGAGCGTGGGAATGTAACTCGGACCGCCTTCCCATCCGGGAATCCATACTACACTACACACACTCACCCCCTCTTACCAACTCTGCTTACAAAAATACCCTTGCAACTGCTGCTGCTGCTGCTGCTGTTGCTTTACTGTGCCTCGCTGCTCACGTGGTGGAATTGGGGGGAAGAGAATTGAACCTAAAAAACAGGGAACCGTGCATGGCGCGCGCTGGCCTGCTCCCCGGCAGCATGTGATTCTGCGAGGGTGAAGAATGGGGGGTTAGTGGGAGCAGGCAAAGAGTCCGAAGGCTGGAATGTAGTAGTGTACGGTAGTAGAGTAGTCTAAAAAAATGTGTGAGTGTGTGCACGTTGAATAGAAGATGAAAGCCGAGAGAAATGTATAGAATATTGGACATAATTTGGTGAAGAGATGCGTGTCTAGATTTGCCTGATCAGACTGGACATGGAAGTCCCGGGCGTGAAAGTCTCGCTATCAGTGGTTTTGGTGGTCAACTGATTCTGTATTATGATTAGGTTGAAGCAAGATTGGGTATTGTTGATGTAACAAAAAGTGATTTTAGTTTGTATGTTGCGAATACAGTTCAGTGCGTGAGTTAATGCGTTTTCGATTTAATGGAAATGGGAATTCAGTTGGAAACTTTTTAATATGATCTGGGCTGGGGACTGTATTTGCAAGCTTGGTTTGATCAGAGGTTTGCGTGCATACATAACGTACTGATTGTTATTTCAAATGTGGTTAAAGGTTAAAACTAAATCCCAACACTAATCATCATTGCCAGTGGTAGAAAGAGCGACAACTAACTACATGTAGTGTAGTAGGTACAAGAAATTTGTGTTGGAATAAAAATAACAATAACTACACATATGCAAAGTCTGATCTCCACTAGACTCTGACTTGAGCAGACCAAGTTTGGAACAAAAATATTTTGGCACTTTAAGATTAGACGCCCAACCTCGCTTGCGGCGCTACTTACGTGTAGGCCTACTTGGGTTTATGGGTTTGGAGGCCAGGTTAGATTATTATTTACAAATCAATCCGTTTTCTGAACACCTGTTTTCAGGACTTTAAGTACATAGTCATAGAGTTACTCATACGTGCATACACATACGAGTCTCGTATAAAAATGCAGAGAAGCTCAGAGGGCAGAGGCCTTTTGTCGCGTATACGGGATGTCCCTGGTTCGATCCCACGCTGGAACAATGCTTGCATTCTATTCAAAATAAATATGCTTTTTAATAGAAAGATTCATATGCTATGCATAGTCATATACGTACTGTACATATACAGTAGGGTAGTCCTTATTTTTAAGTTTTGAAAAAAAAAATTATGGGATGTGTTCTGAATCTGTTCCATTATGGGAAAAAGTAATTTTGATAAAGCCAGGTTAGTTTTGAACAATATTTTCAGGGGTCGCTACCAAGTCTGAAAAATCGCGTGTTATGTTTCAAACCAATCTTTCAAACTACTGTATGAAAAATCAACCTCTAAATGTCATCTAAATTTTGAGAATATTACAAGTTCCATGACGTTTGACCATAGACTAAAGAGCTAGATAATATAACTGTTATGTAGTTTCCAAATTAAAATTGTAAACTTTTTTTGTTAAAATTAAATAGTAATCATGACACTTTCCCTATAGTAAGGTACATTAACCCTATTGTTTGCTTCGAATCGTTTTTCATCGGAAAATTTTAAACCTGAAAAAAAACCAAAATTTGTCATTTTCTGAGAATTTCAACAGCACTGTAATTTTTGCCAATCATTTTATTGCGTATACAAAAAAAAAAAACCCCAATTATTTTTTGTCTCAACTTTTTTATGACGACAAGAGTGGACCGTAAGCCCACAAAACGAGAATATAATACAGTTGTATCATTACGGTAAAAAAAATTGTCTCCTTGGTAATAATTACTGCAAGAAAGTTTTGCTCAAAAAAAAAAAACAAACAAACCGATTTTTGTGAGTTGTTTGTCAAACAAAACTTTTAGTCAAGATTTAAGGGGTTATCCAAAAAAATTTGTTCTTTTATGTTATCTTTATAAATTTTTGTACGGTATTCAAGGGGTAACCACAAAAAAAACAACTAGCATTTCTCTTTTATGTGATCTTTCTCCCATAGGGTTTTTAAAGCAGTTGGTATTCACGATTCACGTTTTTTGTGGTCACGTATTAACTTTTTTATTTCAATTATATATTCACCTCTTTGAAACCGTTTAATTAGTATGTACGTCAGTGAATAATGTCCTTTGCACGAAAGGGTTTTCTTTTGAAACATCAACAAAAAATACTTGTGGGTTCAGTCGAAAGTCTCACAACTCTTCATCTTGGAAAAAAAAAGTAATTACAGTTGACAAACAAATTTTTGCAGAGGGCAATGTCTTTTTCACATTTTTGGTAAGGGGGTAAAAAAAACAATTGATGTATGGAGATTGGTGTAGAAAAAAATATAGGGGGAGGGTTAGCTTTTGGTATATTGCAAGAAATTAATAAATTCATTTCCTGGTTCTTGGGAGTGGAAGTTTTTCGCCTAAGACAACATTTTTCAAAGAACTTTTTAAGTGGGAATTTTTGAAAGGACAGATTTTTAAAATTACTCATTTATTTATTTTTTGACTTCTATTAAAACTAATTATTTTTGTTTAAACTGTAATTTTTTTTAAGAAAGTGGTGAATCTTCAAGTTTAGCTGAAACACATTCCAGTTGGCAGTCTTTTGTACTTACGGAAACGATATATAAAATATTTGCACACAAAAATGTTAATTTTCATGTAGTTCATTTAAATTTCAAAACTTCAAACTCGATTGCGTTTTGATATGCAGTACTTGAACTACTGAAGCAAACTACTGAATAACTAAACCGAAGAGTCATCTTATCGGAGGTTGGAATTACTTAAAATTCATATGTCAAATATCGAATTGCTCAACGATCGCATAAATTTAAATCGCAATTCGCATGAATGAAAATTCGCATAAAACGAAACGTTCAGAAATCAAAAAATGGACTTAATCCTACTCAAAATACGCATAAATTGAATATCGGATTACTCATTACTAGACTGCATAAATTTCGATTCGCATAAATCGAAACATGCAGAAACCAAAAATGGATTCTTTGCATTATGTATGTTCACATACAGTATATCTGTTTGTTTGAAATTGCAATCGTCATTTGCCTTATTATAGTTTTCCTGTCTTTTGACGGATTTACCGGAATCTTCAATTCTCACATGGTACAAGTTTTGAAATGCATTTCGGTTTTAGCCAATGTATATATTCAAATTGAACCTATTTGCCCCACAGTCTCCGACATTGGACAAGAGTATATGACATTCTTCACGAATGTAAAGGATTAAACGTAAAGTTTATGCTTATGGTTTATGCCTACATGTATTTGCATATGGTCGGTTTGTCTGACAACTTGCATCGACATACAAAAATCTGCCTTTCACAATTCCATATACAAAAACATAGCCATATCAAAGACATTCCATCGCCATTGAAATATGAAGGTAGTTTTTGAGATTCTTGTTCCACTCGAGTTGTCATCGTCGTTGGCAGAGTTGTCGTTGGCGGTTGGTGTTTATTTTTTGTGGGTGCAATGTCAGCTAAAGGAACCATCGCCGAAAAGGAGGGCTTAATTTACATTACAATTGGGCCAAGATTTTGTTAAGAAAAGGGTCTTCGGGCAACGGCGTGTGCAAGACGTTGATCTCAAGAAGACTTTGGGTAAAAACCAAACCCCCCTGGATTGGTGCAAGACGTTGGTGCATCACCTGGCGTCTTGGAATTTGATTGGTCTAAGAAGGTAAAAACCAGACGCAACAAGGCTGCAAGTTGTGAGGCTTTTGTGCTCAGAACCCTCAAGTTTTGTCGCTCTTATAAATATGATAAAAGAATAAGAAATCGGAGAAGAGTGTGGCCCGGGACATTCGCTTCTGACGTCACCCACACAAGTCGTCTTCGTTTTCTTCCACAGCAAAACCCTTTGGAGATATAAAGAAACGAGATGTGAATAGTTGGGGGTTTTAAATATTGAAAAGAACTATATTTTTTTTCACCGTCGTTGTTGTTGTGTTGTTGTATACATGTCCGATGTGGAAATCTGGTGCAATCAGTTTCACTAGTTACAAAGAGAATTTTGTAAATTCAATTTACTAGTTAGATTGATTTTGTTTTCAGCGTTGTTTTTGCTATAAACAGTGTTGATGCATAATCCATATGCAAACTGTATTATACGTTTACCTCTATACAATACTACATCTCTATACAAATGTATTTGATTTGTGCATATTCATAGTATATAGTGCACTAGTTGTAATTGCATAGGTTTATTTGTTTTATTTATTTTGTACGGTCTAAAAGGGTTCGCGATAATGTTTGGTTTCCAAAACAATGTTGCGGACGTAATTGTACAGTACTGAATTTGAAACTCAAGATATGTATTTTTGCAACTCGTAGAGTGCAGAAAAGTGATGACCATGTTTCTGGATGCTTTGAGTAAATAATTTACTCTATTTATCGATAATATTATTTTGCATCTTGCAAAGTGGAGCCTTGCAAAATGTCGAATGACGAGTGGGAAATTCTAATTCAATGAAATTCCAATTTAGTGGAAATTATTTCAGTATACACTACAAACTCTCTCGGTTATCTGAATGTGATAAGACCAAGCTTATTTCGGATAAACGAGTATTCGGATAATCCAGAATTTCAATGTATATGCCTGGTTTGATATTTAAAAGAGCCAACTATAGTTGTACAAGTTAAAAACAAGTACATTAAAAATGCTTTTAAGAATAGTCTGTATATAGCCTACTGTCATATACAGATATACTGTATGTACATAATACATAATACAAAAAATCCATTTTTTATTTCTGCGAATTAAAACTTAGTCAATCTTTGAGTGATTTCGATATTCAATTTCATGCGTGTTTTGAGTAATTCCAATTTTGAGTTCTGCAATTTTCGATTTGTTTATTTGTAATGTATATTTGACTTTTTTACATTGGACATATGCAGTTTTTGATTTTATTTTGACTTTGATTTCATTTTGACTTATGCGAAGGACTTATTAGATTCTCGTTTTATGCGGTTTTTTTTTTTGGTACATTGGATCATTATAATCTCAAACTACTGTAGATGGCAGTATACTTTTAATTTCCAGCTCACTCACTCACAAACTCACAAGTGAAGCTAATATAAAGAGTATAAAAACGTTAACATTTAATGAACAATATGCATGTACAGTATTAACTTAAAACCATTTGTTTGGTGAATTATGATATCAATATTGTCAATGATATTTCGATTATTATATTAAAATGACAACTTGAAACTTTTATTTACTTAATTTTTATACACCTAATTTTCGGCTATTCGAGAGTTTTTTAGTGTAGTTCAATATACGCGTTTTTGTAGGATTACATCAATACTGTATATTTTTGTACATATTTTGTTCTGCTCGTATTGTTTCATTATGAGCGATGCTGATCAATGACATTGATACTGTAACGATTGATAAATTATCGATGCTAAGAATTCTTTGACGCAGTTCAGTTAAGCTGCAGTGCAATTTGAGTTTACACATTATGTGCAGTGAACGCTGGTTAGTGCAATCATGATTAACATTATATCAAGTTCCGATGAAGATCCGATCTTATATTTATTACTACATAAAAAAGGGTGGTTTTTATATTGGGGGAAAAAAACAAAAGTAACATGAAAATAAAAAACAAAAGTTTCATATTAAGTAGGGACACCAGCCTATCTTGTTCCAATATTTGAAAAAGTCATATTCCCAAAATTTGACATTTAGAGGTTGCTTTCATAGTTTGAAGATTGGTTTGAAACATTAACACGCGATTTTCAGACCCTTAAATAGTGTTCAAAACTAGCCTAATTTCACCAAAATCACTTTTTCACAAAATGGGAACAAATTCAGAACGTGTTTCAATCTTTTTTTTCTTCAAAACTTAAAGATAAGGACTACCTTAATAGAAATATATTGCAAAAAAGCTGTTTATATACTTTTAGTAGGCCTAATCAGTGCTTATCATTTTTTGATACTCTGCCAAAACATAAACGAAACTTAGAAGTGAACCGCCAATAATGACGGGGGAAAAACATATTTCATTATTTTACTTGATCTCATTAGTTACTGTTTACATTCGTGTTGTTATGGTAACATACACAACTCTCACGGAGATATACAAGCAGATCATTGTTGTAATTTTCAGGGATACCGAGTACTTAAGTACCGAATACTTAAGTACACGTAACAAGTACATTTTAAGTACATTTTCAGTACTT
>JAQIWH010001968.1:0-27484 GCA_034695005.1 Cryptops parisi
AGTAAAATCTGGTTATTGTGATCACTTTGTGACTAGTGCTTTTTGTTAACAATAACCGGTTGATAGCAATAAACAATGGATAGCAATGTTTTGGTACTGACCGATTATGATAACAATAGCTGATTAATAACATTTCCAATTATTATAATACACAGATTCCACTGTGTATGTTTTTTTTTACAGGAAACGTTCACAACTTTTGAAATTGTAAACTAATTTACAAAATACTCTACACAGGGTTTACTATATTAAAACTATTAAACACAGTCCCATATTATCATCTTTATATCAAGACATAGACTATACTACAAGTAAACCCGTCAATAATGACGAATGTCTCATTGTTACGATTTTACTTAATCTCATTGGTTTATGAGATTAAGTAAAATCTTTATCCTACTTAACAAAAAGACAAAAATGATGCTTCACCTTCTCCTCCTCACCAGTTATGGTAGCGTCACCGGATCGTGTATGAAAATGGCGAGACTTACACCAAAATTGATAATCTAACTGTAACGAATATTGAGTGATATAATAATAGTTAATCATATAATAATAGTTAACAAACGAATTAAAAAATAAATTACGTAAAAAATAAAAAAGAACTTTTACCGTCATTTTTGACGGGCTATTCACTAGTGGTAATATACAAGTACACACCTCTTACGGAAATATTGTACAGTATAAGCAAACCTGTTGTATAAATATGTAATTTAGCTCATTTACTGTACCGGGTACTAGTTCTGTTGTTGTGACACTTAAACAGCTCATTGTTATAATTTTATTTGATCTCACTGTTTACAATCCCGTTGTTAACAGTGACGTATGCCCTTGTGAATTTCAAGCGTTTCGGACAGACATAGATGTGGACATTACTACTACAGCAATATACTACTAGCCAGGTCTTTGTTTAAAATATTTTTATTATGTGTCTGTGTAGAAAGCTTTATAAATCCACAAGGTTCATGCAGTTTATATAAATTACAACAATGAACGAATGGTCCACTGAAATGAGAAAAATAGCTCATTATACACCGTATATGTCCGTAATAGTTGTGTATGTTACCATAACCAACATGAACGTAAGCAGTAATTCTAACTATAAAAACACGAAAACAAAGTCACTAATGAGATGAACAGAAATTATAACTATGAAATATTTTCTTATTGACGGCCATTCAGCTATGTTAAAAATGAACAATGAACTGCGTGATGGAGAAAAAAATTACCGTCATTTATTGATGGATTGACTTCTAGTTATACAAGATGTTCGTAGTCAATTTTTAACCACAGATGCCACGCTTCAAACAATTTATATAAACATGGGTCTAAAAATGCTTCCGTTTTGAGATAAGGGTGAAATCACGTGATTGCATAGGCCTAGTCTCATAATCGTTGTAGGTATACAACAATTATGAGGTAATCGTTGGGAGTATCGTATGCATTTACGGACCCATGTTCATATAGACTTATGCTTTGTTTTGATGCGTAGCATCTGTGGTTAGTTAAACGTTGACTAGACCTTTTAATAACACTCTGTAAAGTGTATACAGGGTGAATCAAAAGTACAGTTCTATGGGAATATTCTATTCTAACGAAAATGATAAGTTTTAGATCTAATAGCACCTACATTGGGCTCTTTACAATGGTGGTATTTTCATTGATATCGCATTCTTACAAATCAGAAATTGCATTGTTACATTAGAAACTGAGTCGTAGCTACCAAGTCATATTTAGAAGGTTGTAATCATTGTTCCGTTTAGATAAGAATTCACTGTTTAATTTATTTATTTCAAACAATGCAAACGAAATAAAAAATTGAAATAATGGACTTCTATAAACTTAGAGTAGATCCCCTGTGTAGTGCAAAGTAGGAGAGTTACATTGTCCTGCAATTTGCAGCACCTAACGTAACCCACCACATTAGAACACTGGTTGCAATATTATTGTGGTGAGTGAGATGCGATGTTGCAACACTGTCGTGGCAAGTGGGTACAAGAAGGCAAGTGTGGAGAAAATGTCCATGTCAACTGTACAAGCGACTGCAGGCTAGCCTGGTTATGGGTGGGAGACCATATTGAACACGTTGTGTAAACCTGTACATGCCATCCCACTTGCCACAATAATGTTGCAATTGGTGTTCCAATGTGATGTAGATTACAAGACAGTGTATCACTACCCTGCACTACACAGGTGATCTACTCTATGCTTCTAGGGGTCTATTGGTTCGATTTTTATTTCGGTTGTGCTGTTGAAAATAAATAAAATGACGGTGGGTTCTTACGAAAATGAGTCGGTGGCTATAACTTTCTAAATATGACTTGATAGCTACAACTCATAGTTTCCAACGTAACAGTGCGATTTCCGGTTTGTAACAATGCGAGGTCAATGCAAATACCACCACGGTAAAAAAACCTATGAAAGTGTAATTATATCCAAAACTCAAAATTGTCAATATCATAACCTTTATATTATTTCCATGAAACCGTCCTTTTGACTCGCCCTGTATCATAATTGTACAGTAGTGTTGATATTAAAGATTGTTATTATGGATATATTATATCAAATACCGGATATTTTCAATGTAACGTCCTGTGTTTCAATTTGTTTATGAAAATAAAACAAAAGCTAGGACCTTTCAGCGTACTACAGAAATTCAACTTTCTGCCTAAATTTTTAGCCTGCTTCACGAACTACCGTTGAGGCGTTGTTGTAAGGCTATGCTTAAAGCCATGCACAGAAAAGAGCTTTGTATTATTGATTATATTGATTTAGAGAGACGGAGCTCACGAACGAAATATGTTTTTTACTAATTGAACTTGATCTGTTACATGACTAGAGAATTTTGCCAATAAACAAATTACATATTTATTCCTTATTTGTGAGAATACGAAAAAAAATTCGGGCATTTCATGGGAGACAAACTGTATGCATTTTTAATGAATTAACACTAAAAAAAAATAGTTCATTAAATCCCATCGCATAAATTTCATTCACACATCAAAATAATAAAGCTAAAAATGGCACGCGACAACTCAATACCGATGAAATTTCGGGCATGCCAATTTTCGCAAAAGTTGCGACCTTATTACACCAATATTCTTTTTATTTTCTATCCCAATTTTTTAATTTGTGCGTAAAAAAAAATCACGAAATTGCATTAAACAACAATCAACAGCAATAACAACAACAACAACAAAATGAAAATTTTAAAGACGACGAAAAAAAAAAAACACAAACAACTAACAACAATAAAAACTGTGAGAGACATTTTGCCTAAAAACCGTATAGCGCTTGTGGGAAAAACTTTGAAGAGACGGTAGTAACCAAACAGTGGATAAAGATGAGTTGTTGAACGAACATTAGTAACTTTCAGGATAAGAGTTGAAAGTCGATGCTACTACAAACTTTTGCCTTCAGCTCCCTAGTCGTCGGCTAACTTCAAAGAAGTCGACGCGACGCGTCCATTGACGTTATACGCAGAGCCAATTAGCGTTGGCCATCTGCGCACCTACTCAGAGTCAACCTCGCCACATCGAACACGTAATAATAATAACAGCAACCAAACAACTACTGAACCAAACAAAGCAATCTTCGTTATGTTTTACTATTTTTTCCCCTCTTGTTTTATAAATTGAAAAAAAAAATATAATAAAATAAAATAAAAAAATAAAATGGATATCCTTTTTACTCGTCTTTTAAAACGGAGCTGTTTGTGCCATTAAAGACATCATTTATCAAAACAAAAACAAAAAAAGTAATTGTTTTTTTATTTTATTATTTAAGGTTCGGTTACAAGTAACAACGTTGATTGTCGACACACCCTAGTTTGTAGTGAATATACTACTACGGTGTAAGAAATGTCGTATCATTAAAATAGTTGCGCGAAATCATGACCGTAAAACATTCAAGACGGGAATCGTTTTACTATACCCATAAGCTAAGGTGACACGTCCATGTATATGGTTCTCCGACAACTTAAACTGTTATCCTTTTATGAAACTGTATGTACAGTATATACAGTAAAGTGATCCTTATTTTTTAAGTTTTGATAAAATTGATGAAACACGTTCTGAATTTTGTTCCAGTATGTAAAAAGAAAAAGTACTTTTTTGGTGAAATTAGCTTAGTTTTGAACTATATTTAGGGGTCGCTCCACGATCTGAAAAATCGCGTATGGTACATATGGTTCAAACCAATCTTTCAAACTATGGAATTCAAAAATATTTATTTAATTCAAAAATAAATAAATAAATAAATAAATGGAAGCAACCTCTGAATTTAATCTAAAATAAACCAAATTTTGAAAATATTACTTGTTTTACATGTTGGAACAAAATAAAACTTTTGTTTTTCCCCTTCGTATTTGTCAAATCAATATTGTTAACTGTGGTAACGACCTCTAAATTTCATCTGAAAATGACCAAATTTTAGGAATAATACTTTTTTTCGAAACACGATAGACAGCTGCCCGATTAAAAATAAAACTTCATTTCCCCCTCATTATAAGGACCACCCTGGTATATAGGACGATTCAGAATTACTACTTCTAACTTTCAGAGGTGATACGGATGGCATGTAAATTTATTTATTTTTATTTATATTTTCACGATCCAGTTGGGATAAAAGCAAAAAAAATGGATATACAAAAATTGAAAATTTAAAACATTTGAAACATCTTTTAATGATGATGACCATAGTCCGGAAATATTTCTGTAACAAGATTCAAAGAAATTACGGAATTTCTATGAAATATTAATAGTGTTACATCATACACACAATGCCCATTACAATTTACATTATTATACATTGTGCCGATAGTAATTATCCGCTGGAAATAAACCAACACGTTACATCCCACATTAAGAATAATATATAGCGTTTTCATTTCCGTAATTTTGTTGTATGACGTTACGGAAGTATTTCAGGATCATAGTTGATTATTAAAAGATGTTACTTTACATCTTGAAAGGGCAATATATGTATCAAAAGTTATCAATAGTTATTCTGGTTCACCCTATATGTACAGTAAGTATATCAACACTACATGCAGTAGTACATATTGTACAACATATTAACAAAACCAATTATCAATCTTTGCCAGAATACAGGTCGTCAATTTATGCAAGGGGATTGTGTTCTACATCTACGCTAAAAGTGTATTAATCGAAAATCAGATGTACAGTGGAATCCGGTTATTGTGATCACTTTGCGACCAGTGTTTTTTGAACAATAGCCGGCTGATAACCTTAAACAGTGGACATGAAACACCAAACAGTGCCTTGGGACTGACTGAAAATGATAATAGCCGATTGATAACATTTTCCGTTATTATAATACCCGGATTCCACTGTAATAAAATTTTCTATCAAATGTCTTTAAGGTTTAGTCAGAATCGTATTATAACAACAAAAATATCACCGAGCATATTGGACTATCTCGAATAGCGTATTAGCGAATCGCATACATCGAAGGTACTTTGGATGTCATATTATACTTTCTAACTAACATTTATGTGCTTTGGAATAAATTTATATAAAATACTCTGCAAAAACAAAGGAAACTTCATTACCAACGAATTCCCAGGTGTTTAGGTAAGTCTACGTACTACACAACGAATCCTTTTAAGCAAACTATAAATAAGAACGTGCTAAAAAATTCAACCTTTTTTTCAACTAAACCTCTATAATATTTGTTTTCACACGTTGTTGATTAAGGAAATTTTTTTATACGCAAGTCTTAAACACATATTGTAAAATAAAAAAATAAACAACCATTTAAAAAATGTTGAAATTTTTACTTTTGAAGACGAACTTCGGAGACGATGCAAAGAGGCAAGAGTCGTAAATTTTCGTTGCCATCTCTTGATGGTGGAGAAAGGTGAGTTAACATTCCGCAACAACCCTTCGTTCTTACCCAACAACATCAACAAAAAACAAAAACAACAACACTACTACTTCTACTACTTAAAAAAAAAAAAAGTCGTCATCGTCATCTTCATAGTCAAGTCCAGAGTCGGAAAATTCACCTTTCATAACGATTCGCCAACTTAATGTTTTAGTGGTCGGCGGTAAGAACAAAGAAACGTTAACAGCGCTAGCTGAAGCTCTGAACGTTTTACAACGAGTAAAGAACCCAGTTTAAAGGCGGGAACAACAACCCGAAAAAGAAGAAAAAAAAATTAACAACAATAACAAAACAGCAGAGCCCCGTACCATTAAACAAAACAACAACAAAAAAAAATGAATGCCATTTATTAACAACACTTAACACTCCAGCCCGCGCTTGAACTCTGACTTGTGTAAATTGTGCATTCCATCAGTTTTGGTGGAAAGGATGAAAGGGTTACAAAGAACCGACTTGAAAGACGAACGAAACTTCTTTTTTCATCTCTTCGAAAAGTTATACAAGAAGAAGAAAAAGGTTACGAACGTCGAGAAATGAGCTTTAAACGAGTCCCTATGTGGAACTGTTGTATATATATATACATATATATTAAAAAAAAAGGAGGACGAAGATGATGATGAAATGGCAGAAATATAAGAAAAGGTGGTAGAAAAGGTCGTCCGCATAAAGGAACCTGCCGCTGTCATTTTATTCATCGATTGTAAGCGCCATCATGTTGTTGGATGAACCTAATTACAGTTTCCCCTAATGTTTAGCATTTCACTTTAAAAAAAAATAATCTTTTTTTCCGAAGAATATGTGCTTTTTACACAACTTGTTTTTCTCCCTATCACATCAACAGCTATTCAGTTTTAGTTAGCACCTATCATCAACTTGTTACGTCACGAGTTAAACACAATGGATGAACTTTTAAGATATTAACAACAAAAACGTCATCAGAAAAAAATAAATTAATAATCTACAGGGTGTTCTACACTTCTTATTTTTTTTCTTCTAAAAGTTGGATCTCGACATTATGACTTATGACACGCGACTTAACATCTTTTTGTCGGTTTTTCTTGCTTAAGAAAACTAGTTAAAAATGTTTTATGCAGCGTCATCATCGTGTTCGGATCTCTTTGCAATCTGAACAATAACCTACTTAAGCTGAATAAAGGTGTAAATTGATATGTTTGACATGTTTTTTTTTTTTTAAAAATAAATCCTAAAACACATAGAACAATATCTAAACCATATTGCTAAAAAAACTAGTCAACGTTAATATAAACATATTATTATAACAAACTAGCATATTCATTAAAAACATTTATAAAGAAAAAAGTCCAAAGTTTTTTAAACGATATTATGAACGATACTATCGTTCTGGCACCTACCAGGTTTAATTAACAAAACATTTAAAATGAACCAATCACAAAAAAATTTTATGTCAAAAAAATTACGGTACATTAAAAACGTACGAAAAATACTCATAGCCCTTTTCTAAATACAGTAAACTTCTTTTATCAGATACTTAAATAACCAGTACTCTCAAGCAACCGGCACCGGATTGGCTTTAATGGAAGTGGAAGTTAATGGAAATTTAGAGTAAACTGTTTAAAAATATAAGTACAGCAAAGATAATTTTAATATCATTACATATTCATGTAGGCCTATATTTTATGTACGTATTAGGTTAATAAAGCTTATTTTCCATTACTTAAATTGCATTTTTATTTCTTCATGCAGTAAAGTATTTCTCTCATTTTTACAATATCTCTTACAATGCAGTAGTCAAAATACAGTACTGTAATACTAATAATAATAGAGTATATCGATAACTATAATAGTGATGTATATATTGTAGGCCTACTTATATAGAATTTTAACAGATATTGTAAGATGTTATTGTAATTTAAAGAGAAATGATCAGCTATCCGTAATATTCAATTACCCGACAACCCTCCGGTGCCAATGATGCCGGATAAAAATAAAGTTTACTGTACATTTTGTTTCCAGTTAAGTTAAAAAAATGTTAAGTATGAAGGATGTTCAAATTTGAACCGGATTTCAATTAATTCAAGACAAACACTCTGACGTGCGTCGTGTAAAAAAATAAATCCGGTTCAATTTTGAACATCCTTCACACATATAAAAAAAAATTAAACCTAATTGAAAAAAAAAACAACCAACAAAACATGCGGTAAAGGTTTACGAGTTGAAAACAACCGTAACAGTTACAAAAATGTCATAAGAATCACCAATACGATCAAGCGTAGAATACTAACGAAGATGCTTTAAAACGATCAATGACATCGTGTACTAATCTCCAATATATTTATATATATATAAAAAATAAAATGGAAAAAAAAGTCGAATTTGGATTGATTTGTAGGAGGAGGAAAAAATAACCAAAAAACTGATGGTCATCGCTAACCTTACATTCAATGCCATCGACTCGAACACACACACACATAGACATAATGTTAATACACCATTCGCTCACAACAACTGGTGCACAGCGAGTGAGACAAGATAACATCGGAATATTTTGGAGGCCGAAAAATTAACCAAACAAACCTTGTGATTTACGTCTGCTTGAAAGGCAGTAAATTTTAATTAGGGAGCTCGCCTTCCATTTATTTCTCAGCAAGTCATGGCTGTTGCGGAATAGCAATAAGGGTAAGGTAGATAGAAAAGATGACATCATTACCACACCTAGTCTAAATGAACAGCAACCGAGTCGAAAGGTAATACACACCTGGTCGCCAACGTTAATGGACAATAAATAGTTTTCATTCCTAGTTGACTTAACAGTCGTCGACAACTCTACGTCTAATTAACATTCAACGACGTTTGATATATACGAAAAAAAAAACAAACAATAAATGAATAAAAAAAGAGCTTTTACGAACAACACATAAAAAACCATTTTTTTTTTTCAATCATTAGCTTCAAAAGTATAAATAAAAAATAATTACGTAATCCACTCTTCAAAGATAAAAAGAGACAATGTATTAAAGATAGAACAATAGGCTAAAAAGAATAAGAAGAAAAAGTTGTAAAGTGGAAAAAAGATGAAAAAATAAATCTGCAAAGTTTTTGGCAAATTCAATTTCAAAACTTCATCGCCGAAACGCAAAATGGGGGACCAAAAGAAGAGAGAGGAAGTTAAATTATTTATCGTGTCAACGTGCAACGCGAACATTTTCCAGTCGCCCTTCATTAATAATCATATCCACCCAGCGGGCAACTTTACACGAGGTTAAATGAGTGTCTCAGCTCGGACGAACTGTTGAAACCAACCATCCCATTAGGCTTACACACCCAACCAGGGGGAAGGGGGAGGGGGAGGGAAGGAAACGATGAAAATGACGCAGTTAACGTCAAATTGGACTCAGTTTCGAATTCCCACTGAAAATGCTGGAACCATCGCTCATCAAACTTCTTGTCATCATCTATCTTAACTGTTCTGACGTCACTTATAACTTTAGTTAGAGAAAAATAAACATTATTTTTTGTTGCATGGCTTCGAAATCTTATGATTGAGATGCTGTATTTGAAGTTATACTGTATGTCACTTGACACACTATAAGACATGCTGTACAATACTGCTGTATAACCTCATTTAACTCTTTTAATGTCAAAGTCTTTTCAATTGATATGACGACTGAATACAATAATTCTAAACGGGGTTTCACGCGTCAAACTTTTTCTATCAAATTCCAACTGACGTCAACTTTCCTGACATCATATACACACCGGGGAGCGTTTCAATGCTTTTGTTGTTTCATTGTTTGACCGAAAGCACGAAAACGCGTCTCAACGTGTGTTATGACGTCAGAAAAAGTTAAATTCGAAGAAATTTGATTGAAAAAGTTTGACGTGTAAAACCCCCTTGACTATACACATAGCAGACTTTCGTAACATCTGAACTTTGCAAAGCATCGAGTTAAACAGCTGTCATGTCGTACGGATAATGCTAAATACAGAGCATCCTTAATTTATGCAAAGGTTACGTTTTGCGAAAACCACGCACAAATCGAAATTCCCATGAGGTGGCAAAACATCATCGTTGCTACTTAGCATCATTTCGCGAAACGAGAATATTAGCTACCTTTTCTCGCCTATAACGAGACCAGGAAGAATTTTTCTCGTCGTATATCGGTGAAATAAATTCACATAATTCGATGTATTCCTTTATAATTATGCAAATTGCAGAGAATAACTGCACGAACGTTCAGTGGATTGTGCACCATAACAGAAAAACGCATAATAACGAAATTTCCTCACAAAATTTCGTTATTATGCGAAATTATTATTATGTTCACAAACATCTGCAAGGATTTCGTCAGGTCTCTTATTAGCAAAATCGCATAAACCAAAGACTTCCTGTATATAATGCTCTAAAGTCTGATTAATTCGATTCCATGTATCACTTACACTACAGTGTACACTTTCTTCATAATTAGGTAATTAACAAATTGCAACACAAAGGCAAAGAACATTTCTGCTATTATGCGATTTTGGTTGGTAATACACAAGTAACAGTGTTATGTTCCTCTTCATGACATATTTACATATTATATATGTCATGGTTCCTTCCACAAAGTATACATACGCCACTACTGACCCTTACGCTACAACTGCCCATTACTGTTATCTTTTCCTGATTATGGAAATTTCGTTATATGCAATTTTTGATTCAGGATGTCGTACAGCGCAATCATTCATATTAATTGAGGACTACCTGGATTAATATTGATTTTAAAAAGCAATCCATAATGTTTCCGAGATCTATGTAAAAAACAAACAAACTTCTTGAGTGAACTTTTGTGGTAGGAAAACGAACTCCGCCGACGGTGGTATGAAGCATCAGTGTTTCGTTGCTGATTGGCTGGAGCCGAGTCATTTATCTTTTTCAGCTAGAGCAAAATTCGAATAATTAGGTAAGTGCTTTTATGTCTTCATCCAGCGGCAACGACGAGCCGTGTCACTAAAAGCAAAGATGATTTTTCGGCTGCGGGCGGAACGATGATGATAATGGCGAATAAAGAAGAAGAAAAAAACCAGAAGAAAGAATAATAAAAGAAGAGAAAGAAGAAAAAAAAATGTTGAAGAAACGCGAAGAAATACCAAGACCAACCAGCCACCTTTTCAACTTCCGCACTAATGGCAAATCATTAACCTTAACGACATTGTAAACAGCGCATTCTTCCACGAGACGCCGTCGTCGTCTTCTTCTTCTTTCATCTTCTAAAAGGAGTCAAAATCGATCCTCCATTATTTAAAATTCATACGACGAACACCGCTTCTAAATGAACAACGTCGTTTCCGAACTCTCGGAGCGTGTGGCTAGATTATTCAGCAACGTTATCGTCGTCGTCGTTCGTCGTTTCCAAAATATGCCAAAGCAATTCACTCTTTCTTCTTCTTTTTTTTGTCGACGACATTAACGAAGTAACAAGCCTGCCTTTTCGGCCCAACCACCCATTTCCCTCGGCGTGTTTTCTTCCTTCATCATCTTCAAGCGCAAGATGAATTGATCTTCATTGCGCATGCTGATTGCTTAATTTTCGGCAGCCAATTTCTAACAAGATTCACCCAAGTAAGCTACAAATCTTCGCCACCACCTAACACTCTCCAAACGCTGATTGCGAATGCAAATGAGTCGCCAAATGAGCTCCATACATCAAAGTCAAGCGGCGGACCGATTGGTCCATTCGCAAAACCAACCGCTCGTTCCACCCACGCCTTTGGCGATCTTCTTCTTCTTCTTCTTCTTCTTCTTTTCCTCTTCCTTCGTTATATACTTTGGGCTTTTCCATCATAAACTACTGCATTAACCGAGAGTTTAATGCTTACCTCGGCATAAACTTTTACACCACCAAAAACCAGCCGATATGAACATCCATCATTTTCAACGACCTTTTGCCCCCAAACTTTTCTACGAATTGGTTTCGAGAACCATCTGCTTCCTTTATGCCCAAAACTTCTCAACAAAGGATTTTGCCAACTTCTATAAGGAAGAGGTGCCGTAAAAACAATCCTAAGGGAGGGTTACGTGCTGCTGCAAAAACTCGCATAAATCTAAAATCGCATATATACTGTATCCAAATTCTTATAAAATAAAATAAAAATACAGAGGACATTTCCAGTGTTAGTGTCAGATTTGCGTCACACGTTGCGGAAGACGTCGTAGCATACATATTGTAAAAGACATTGCGGCGTACATATTGTGGAAAAAAAAGCAGCGAGTGCAGAAAAGTTTCAATCACTTGTGCACAAAATAGCGAAATTTCTCGACCGTGATGAAATGAGTACCGGTATTTGAAAAAATTTCTCTCGTCGTATAATAGCGAAATTGCGTGCACAGAACTCTCATTGAAAAGTATTTCCAGTGAATGTTTCACAAGATGGACCAGAAAAAAAAAGTTACACAGTTTGACGGATCACGTATTTAATAGTTACATGGCATTTATCCTTAAATCGCCATTAGTGGCTATGGCCATTTATATCACTTGATTGCTACTTTTAACTAACTTAACCTAGTAATTATAGATGTGAATCCCAGTCTAGGCTAATTAAAAATAATAAATAAAAAAAGTAAGTAGTAACACGTCGAGTGATACAAACGGCATCTCAGCTACCGGAAAAGTACCAAATCTTGGTGACCAACGTTCAACAAATTCTTGAATTTGTTGGAAACTACTGTTTCAAACAAAAATAAACAACCAATTTCATAACTGTTTAAATATGTAAATATACCGAAATAACGTACAATAAACCAATTATTTTTTTGCAAAAAAAAAAAAACAGGAAGTTGATTTTTTTTTTCAAACCATCTTTTTGCAAGTGAACAATTTGTTTGTTACAACACAGAGAACCAGTAAATAACGCATTAGGAACGCAGAAGCCGTTTTTAGGATGCAATAAAGTGTGAAATAAAAACTACCTTTCATCTGGGTCACTAGGCAACAAACTACTGCTAAATGTTGGTACTTTTAAATGGTCAATAAAATTCGTCAACAACCAATGAATACTAAATAAATAACCTCTCAAAACATATCAACACGAAACACTTTTTTACGGACAACACGTCGAAGTTTGATCTTAAAAACTCTATTTCAAGTATCCTCAGTGTTCATACACATGAAACATACTTATAAAGAGACGTGTGTTACAGGCAATGTAGCCTATATGATGCAGGCATTATATACAATACCTAGCCTGTTTTAGCAAAGTATGACATAACATCTTGTATGGAATTGTTTAGGTTAGCTTAGTCAACGTTTGGTGTAAGAAAAATATGTGACCCCTAAATTTTTCTTTACTTAACTATTTCAATGATAATTTCATACATTGTCTAAACCAGGTTTGGCATATTGTAGTAAGCTTATACAACGCCTGGATTATATACATTGCCTGTAACATATATAAAATCTACCAGGAGCATTCTTATTCCCACTAACGCATATCATTCGTCATAAAATACAAAAACAAAATGTAGCCAATCTTACCTTTCCTTGCTTTATCTTGTAGTTCCCTGTCTTTTAGAAGAGCGTTTTCAAATCGCATTTGCAATGCTGTGGCAGCTTCTTCCATACTTGCCGCCGCAACGCACTGTTAAATAAAGACAAACAAACATCGTTTATTGATATTTAAAATAATACATAACCTAAAGCTACTACCCAAATGAAATTCCGTCACGGTATCTGTAACGCACGAAATTAAACAATTGCAATGATTTGAACAATGACTACGTGCAAGACCACTGATGGCCATGATTGCAATATTAAACAATTTTTCAACTGAAACAACAATCACGTCTCACGTCCAAATGGAGAAAGGAAATAGTTTAAATAGTGATTAAAGACACGAGATGGAATTTTGTCGTTAACAACTAGATGTTAACAAGAAACCTGATAAGCCACTGTTGGAATAAACCAAAATACAGACAGTTAGGTGGTGTGCTGTTTGGGGGTGTCAAAGGGTGAAAGTACTGTAATATTTTTGTGAAAAATTACCAAGAAGCATTTTCGAATGTGTTAGGTGCAATTCTATCTTCCTAACGCATAATTTTGAGCAAAACAACAATACGTGCAAAAATATTAGAGTGCATGAAGTTTGAAGTAGCCCATAGACTGCAAGTTCAGGTCTTTAAACGCGTTTTCCTCGAAATTGCAAAAATGTTACTTAACACCTTTTACACCAGACCCCTCAATTTTATCGGGAAAATTTTTTTTTTATATTTGCCAATTATTTAGAAAATCCATTAATATAAAATCAACATTCTGGATCGTCTTAAATATACCTAGTGTTTTTATAAGCACATACCTAGTTTTTTTTTTAAGTGAAAAATAGCAACACTGAACTGCACAAAAGTCACACAACTAGGTCTCACTCTTCGCCCCTTCGTCATTAACTTCACACCAAACGTTCGGTGCAAAGAACAGAACAAAATGCACTTTTCTTGTAAACAAACACCACTCATTAGCATTCCAAGACAATTCTTTTCGTGTTCTATCGAGTCTGCATAAACAACAAAAAAACACATATATACGCAGCAGGATGACAAACGCAGCACACACATTTCAAAAGAAACGAAACAATGTATAAAATTTTGATGGCCTTAATTGGGCTTTCAGCTTTTTAAGCACCGAGAGGTCACCAGATTCAAAGGAATGAAATGGTCGAAAAAACCCCTTCTCCACTCAGCAAGGACCAACCACGAGAGCCAGACCTAACGAGCATTCTTTTAAAGTTAATGTTTTTGCATGCCTCACTTTTTTTTATACACAATACTCCGAAGCCCACCTGGACGTGGACATGTTAAATTTCAAAGAGCTGCTATGTCGTTTTGGTGGCGTGTCGAGAACAGTTTCTAGACAATTAACGAAATAAAAAGATAAAAGTACGAATACATATTTTTTATATGTCTATTTGATGGGCTACTACGAACGAAAGCTAATACTCACAAAAGAATTTTAAAAATTTTGAGGAGTTGGGTGGAATGACAACGTAACTCAAAAAATTGTAGTTTTGACAAAAACTTCTGGGACCTTCAAATTTAAGATTTAAAAAAATTCCTGTCTACTTTATTTATAGAAGAAAAATAAACAAGTTTTGCAAAAAAAAACTTAACTTTAGTTGACAGGCCTCAAGTTACGGGTTAATTTGAAAATGCAATTATGCCGTTATTCCAAATATCGTTCCAATCTATAAATGCATTTACGCCGTTTTTCCGAGAATCAGTATCTTTTCCATTGTTTTGGAAGTGAAACAAGCGGGTGAAACTAAACCAAGACCAAAAAGTCCGAAAGTGCAAATTATATGCAACCAAATGTCTCTATGCTATAAATTGGTCTAAAACGGTCAATATATGCATTTTAAACATAAATGGATTTTGGCTGTTTCTTCACCCAACTTCTCAATTAAATGACGTTTATTAACCCATACTGTAATTAGCGAAACGTTACTAATAGTAATAAGCATATCAAGGGTGCGGTTTAAGTTTTACATAACGAAAAAGGAGAACGATTTAAATCGTTCATCACCGGTATAACGAAGGTGGAGTCGTTCTTGTTGTGTGTGTGTGTGTGTGTGTGTGTCACCCGAGCAGCTTTGAATTTTATGTCGAACACTCTGACACTTGCTCAACGCTCGTGTTCCTCCCCACGGATGCCCCGTGAACCCTCCAATGGGTGGGAGGGCGCATCAAGTGCCACTACACGACCCCCGAGGGTCAAACTTATGTCATTCTTCGTGAAAACCCATCCGCCCACTCCATTCAATGGTGGCCCACCACTCCACCATGTGGGGAGCGCATGACTACAAATGGAGTGACGAAATCAATGAAAGGAACCCCACCAAAAGGAGAAAAAAAAACTATACCGGTAACTTATCAGACTTAAAAATTTATTATCGGATTTTGGTTAATAGTTAACGTTGAGAGATAAAAGAAATAAAACATTACACAATTGAATGTGGCAAGCATGGTTTAGCACATGTAACATAAGTACGGTACATTAAGAAATGATTTATATAGTTATGTTATATCATAATAATGAATACGCTTTATATGGTTACTTTTATGCGAATTTTGATTTACGCGATCTTTGAGTACTTCGATATTCGATTTATGCGAGTTTTGAGTTAATCCATTTTCGATTTCTGCAATTTACGATTTGATTTGTGCGATTTTTGTTACATTAGAGACTATACAGTATATTATCATAAACACCTGTAGAAGACAGTATACGTTCCATCTCCAGCTCACTCACTCACAAACAAACTCACAAGTGAAGCTAATATAAAGCGTATGAAAAAGCTTCATTCTGTAATGATGATGTTGCGGGTTGTTATCAATATGAAATAATAATTACGGTAGTAATTGAAGTCTTTCAACACTAATTTTACATTAATATAGGCTTATGTTACAGCATATGTATACAATGAGGCATTCTATGAAATGTCACGCTTGGTTTAGGCAATGTATGAAATTATCATTGAAACACAGAACTGTAGTTACGTAAACTAGGAATTTAAGTTAAATTTAAACTAAGCGTAGAAATGATTTTTTCAGAGGAAATTATCTTAACTAACCTAAACAGTTGTAGGTTTACAAGATGTTATTTCATACTTTGCGTATGAAAGAGAGACTCTTAAGATTTAAGGATTCCTTGTATTATTGTATACACCGATAACCAAAATATACGCTAAATGACATGAGCTTTAAAAAAAACTGCTTTGACACCCTGTATATTTTATTTTATTTTATTTAATTTTATTTTATTTTATAATATAACGTCTCCTAGAGACAAACAAATACAAAAAACATTATTGTCATTCACAGGAAAAATTAGTTTCATCATGGTAGACAGCTTACAAGGTAAATAGAGGCTAACCTCTATTTACCTTGGACAGCTTATACATGGTACTCCTAAGTTTATGCAAGTTCATTATATGCGATTTCACGCATATGTGTTACGACACCTTTCCCATATGCTGGTTCAACGCAAGAAAAATTCGCCATTATGCGACTTTGTTGAGTGGTACACGAATGACTGCACCGATTACCAGCTGCCGTTTTGTCACTTCGTGGGAATTTCGATATTTGCGATTTTATAATTTTTTGCAGAACTTAAACCTCACATAAATCGAAGAATTTCGATATTTGCGATTTTATAATTTTTGCAGAACGTGAACCTCACATAAATCGAAGAACTTCTGTATTTAGTGATAACTACATCTCATTTCACGGTTTAATCATTAAAAAAGGTGTCTATTGACCGCGTTTGACGGAGCTTCCAAATGTCTTGCACAATTTCAAGGTTTTAATTTAATAATAATTTTTTATATACTGTAAATAATAAAATAATATCAAATTATTTGCCTCACGTAGTTCATTAACTTTTTATTTTCTTCAAAACGCTAAATAACTGCTAACCTGTTATTTCGGACAATAATTGCTCTTCAAAGATTTATAAAAATTTAATTTTCCATGTTGTTACTTCCTCATTTCTTATGATATTCCTATTATATTTTTTCCTCATCTTTCTCGGTTTATATATACGTACTTTATAATGGAGAAATGACAATGGCCTAAAGGGAATTTTCCTACCTTGGGAAGCTCATTTTCCCGGTACTTGATAATAGGCCTATAAGTTCCACATGTGAACATGTTCGGAATGCGTCCCACAATAATTGTACTAAATTTTCCACTAAGTATTTACACAAAACTTAAACTTTTTAAAAAATAAAAACATTAATAAATAAACGTATAATTTTAGGATCCATTTACACTTGCGTTTTTTTTTTCGCCATCATAGTTTTCACACTTAGACCAATCTCAAACATCACGTATGGGCAAATCTAATTGTGTAAATTTCACTAAAGTGTCATTATTCTCCCAAAACAAAAATCCCAACGTTTTCTCCAGGGATATTAATGGTTCACAGTTCTTCACCCTTTCGATATAAACGTTAGCTCCACGGTATATATCGTAATGAAAATTCACACGTGGCGTACACAAAAAAATATCTATGTACGAAAGAATCAACAAGCAATATACAATTTTGGCGACTTGATTATACTAATAAACATTTCGATTAACACGAATGACTTAATTGTATTGAGAACCATTTTTGCACGGGTGATGACATAGCACAATTTGAGAAGGAAGTTCGTGGAAGAGTTAGATGGCATTTCGGATGTCCCTTACGTGGCAGGTCCACACACAGACAGACAGACACACAACATATGCTCTTGCTGGCAAAACGACATGAGGTAAAAAGGGAGAACAAGGTTAAAGGCCCGCTTGGCACCCTTAAAATGTGGTCGACTGACAATCGTAAATTGCCATCAGTGGCCATTGCTAACAGAGGGTGGTTGTCAACAGAAATACGTGGCGCAGCCAAACAAGAGAACTGTGGTACCGAAGAAACTTTTCTTCGAGGACAAAACCCAAAGGCATTCTCATCACCAAACGACGAGACATCAAGTGGATCAGCATGAACAAAACAAAACGGCAACAAGCAAACATGGTTGTTCTTGTATGTACTTAATAACCATATTTTCACCCTGAAGACAAAGAATTGAACATTCCAGAAACTTCCAAGACGATTATTTTGCAAGAAATATAACGAATACGCTATACACAATTGCAAATCATGCACTACCCAGGAGTTCCAAGATTTATGCAAAAGTTACATTTTGTGCAAACCTCGCATAAATTGAAAATGGTACATGTCTTAAAATCCCCATGGAGTGCAAAAACTGCAGCATTCACTAATTTGTGCATCACCGTAAAAAATCGCATATTTATGCAAATTTCTTGCGTGTGAACGAGCATCTGGGAGAATTTCTATCATCGCATGTTAAAAAAAATCACATTTAAAAACTCGCATAAATCGAGGAATTCTCTCATCTCAGTATTACATCATTGTATACAGGTACTACAGTTGTTGCGAGCCGCACAGTGAGTGGCGGGCTGCATGCGGCCCGCAAGTCATAAGTTGCACAGACTTGCTTTACAGAATGTCTTATCACGAACACGTTAACTCGCCAATACATTCGAAAATGTCGAAGTTTACCACAAATATTTCTCGGGTAATAAACTTATACACCAAAAAGTTTTGTTCATCATCTTACGCCGTCAGTGAAACAGTGCCATACTTCTCCTTTTTAAAGTCATTCCTATCTCCTTTAAAAAGCGAGAAAATCGAGTGCTTTCAGTCTCATTCTCCCACTTTACTACACACTAATTGCTGATATGGATTTTTTAAAGTCTGCCAATGTGTATGCAACTGTCCATAACTATACGTAACCCAAAAATACACACCACAAAATCTCACCTTTTCTCATGTTTTGTGGGGTTCAAACTGAACCATAATTACAAGTGACACGAACGCCGACGTTAACCACACACAATATGCCCCTACACAAAGAAAAAACACAACCCATACTGAATATTTACAAACGTTTTACTACCTTTCGGACGTAGTCAACTTGCGTTTTATGGGCGTCATATTTTGCAAAGGGCAGGTGAGAAAAGCGCATCTACCAGAAGGATTGTCACTTTTCTCCCAAATTCCTTCCAGTCTTAGAATACCAACCCCATACAACAAGAAGTAAGAAGCAGCAAGAAAAAAAAAACAAAACACCAAACAACAACAGCAACCCAACAACACACAAACAACCTTTGGTAGAGCACTGCAAACGACCTTTTCCTTTGCTCCTATATTACACCGAAAA
Organism: Cryptops parisi; assembly: GCA_034695005.1. Lineage (NCBI taxonomy): Eukaryota > Metazoa > Arthropoda > Chilopoda > Scolopendromorpha > Cryptopidae > Cryptops > Cryptops parisi. The sequence goes on from JAQIWH010001968.1 coordinate 19,639, forward strand.
GGAATGCGACGAGAACTAAAAGTGAAGAAAAGTGGCAGATCGTAAAATTAAGAGGAATTTTCGCCAATGCCCCGTTAAGCGGCACCGCATGGAGTGTAATCACTGAAACTGAGCATCCAGTTATGAATAGAAATGAGTGAATCTTGCCACCAAGTTCCCACAGAGAACTCCCTCCACGACACCAGTCACTTTTCTACTAAATAGTCTGCTTAAGCTCCACCAAAAAAAAAAATTATATATATATATATATATAAAATAAAAAACCAACTCGAGGGGGACGAACCAAGCTCCAGGGGTGTGTGATTTGATTGAAATTTACGACCTTTATATCAAGAGTCTTTGTCACCTGGGTGGGTGGGTGAAAAACTGTGGATAAAGTAACGAGTACCGAAAAGCTTGTTGTTGTTGTTCTCTCTCAAATATAAAAGAGGAAAAGGACCATAATTTTTTCTTCTTCTTTTACTGTGTAGGTGTAAAGCAGAATGTTGCTCTTAATTTCTAATATTGTTGGACCGGTACAACTCGTGAATTGCAAAATAATGAACAACTTATCGCGTGTTTAAGAGGCCTGACTTGAATAGAACGGACAAGTGATGTCAAAGAGTTGCTTCGCCAAGGAACAAGTTCCGAATACTAAACACTTTGAAGAAGAAGAAGAAAAAAACAACATATAAATCTGACTCACCTTTTTCTGCTTTTTATTTTTCTTGTAAGTGTGAAAAGCCATTGTCAACGTTTGTAATATAGTATCCACCTTGATTTCTTCCAACCTGTAACGCAAATTGGTGACAATTACCAAACAACGCTCCATCAGTGAAACCAAATGAAATGGCAACTTTCAAAAAATAAATTTTTTGTTTTGTTTTTTAAAAACCTACCGAAAATTCTCGTCTCTAAGAATATCTATAAAGGTGTTTTCGGATGGTAAAAGAAATATCAACGCATTTCCCGCACTACCAATTCTAGCTGTTCTACCAACTCTGTGAACGTAGTCGGCGCATCTAGATGGTGCGTTATACTGGACTATCCAATGAACTTGTGGCAAATCCAGTCCTCGAGCAGCAACATCCTAGTAAAACAAGCGTAAAAAAAAAACAACAACCAAAATTCATTAATGTTCTAAAACTGAACTTCTGGAATTATCACTTCGATTGTAAATTTAGCAAGTCTGTGAGCTTCATTAACATTAAACTTTTGGACTTAATGAACATCGTATGGCATTTCAAAAGTAAACTGAGAAACCTTTTTATTCAAGCTTTTATTTAACTTGACTTGGCGTCTTAAACGGTTTTCAAAAAGTTTCAATGTTTTAAATCGTAAATGTCATTTTCAACCAGGTTCCGCGTATCTTAGGGGCTTGAAATTTGGTGCACAAATTAGCGTAACAATTGAATCTATCAAATTTTCAGGAATCAATGTCGTGTTAATTAGGAGCCATTGACACTTGAAGAGTCGTTCTTTCAGGTAGAGTGTTGGTGATGCTCTGAACCACATGTTCGTTTTTCATTGTTGTAAATAAACATACTGTACATACATATAGATTATGCATAATTTACTAGATTGTGATGACGTGTTTCCGTTTGCTCTTTTTATAGACATTTGCTTTTTTACTCTAAGCCCAATTCTGCAATTATTTTTTGAAGGGCGAGAGCTTAAATGTTTTCAACATCAAAAACCGAGTTTATTTTAAATTACAGTACTTGTTACAACCTTTTAATTAACTTTACCTGAAGTCTTAATTCACCTATTTTAACTCGTAGATAACCACATTCCTTGTGTCACAGAGACTTAAGATTTGGTGCACAAATTAGTCACGCGCGACAGTTGAATCTATCAGATTTTGAGGAATCAATGATATGCCAATTCCGAAGTATTGGCACGTGAAAAGTCGTGTTTTTTTTTCAAATAGTGTGTTGCTGATGTGTTTTCGTTTCTCAATGTTGTAAATAAATACACAATACTGTAGTTTATCCCATATGGTTCAACTGAGTAAATGCTTTGTTGAGAGTGTAAAACAGATTCACCCCAAAATACCTATCCCTAGGAAGATTGTATCAAAAACAGAAGTTTTTAAAATTATTTCGTTACTTTCCCAGTTGTGAAATACGTTCAACTGTGTCTGGAGTTGCAACAACTTGTATTGAGACAGACACGGGGACATCTCGAGTCAAAAGTTCAATCCGTTTATTCAAATTAAATATTTAACAAAATCTACTGATTATCCTAATTGGATGGTGAGAGACAGTAGATATCTTTTCTATATTTTCATGTTTTACTTTTCTCTCAGCAAATTTCATTCGTTTTTAAAAAAAAAAAAATGTTTTGTAAATTCCCCTCGAGAGCCACCCGCAGCGTAAGCTTTCTTCACCCGATTATTTTATGTTTCACCTTCATCTATAAACAACACCCCCGCGTGTTGAAGTTGATCATAATTATGGACTCCCGCCTGAGCTAGACCTCATTAGGTTCACTTGCTAGTTCCTGATAATGAAAAGTGAAAGAGACCTTTCCAAAAGGTCGAGTACCGAAAATCCCCCGAGTCTTGTTTTTGGACATTGCGAGTTATGCAAGGTCTTCGAAACGGTTCATATTTTAGCTTTTGCTCGGTGACTAGATCCCAAGACACTATCACATTGTCAAACAAAATAGTTTTCTTCTTTTTAAAAAAAGAAAAATAATGACATACTAAATTACAACAGACAATCCATGTTTTCAAAACGAAAAACAACTTCTGCAAGATATTTAACCCTATTCAGTTAAGTGCTGCAAGAATGACCCGTAATGAATACAAATGCTGCATAAAACAAATGACACACGTGTCTATCACAAATAGCAACTATGTCTAAAAAAAAATATTCAATAATTTGTTTTAATGCACATCTAGTCGAGCTTTAAACAACGAACTTAATCTGCAGTTTATTAAAGTGCAGGCACGACCCTCGTTATTGGAAAAACTCGTTGTGTGAACGGCATTTCACTCTATCATGTGCAACATTTTCAGATTCACACTTTTTGAAATAAAGTGAAAAGTGCTCGTCATCAGAGTTTTGTATGAAAAGCAATTTTACTTTTGAAACTGCTCGTTGTGTAAAATCTCGATGTAGCTTGTTATGGGAAGCTCGGTGTAAGCCTATTTCTTGAATTAGGAGGGTGGATCAATAAAATAAGTTTCACTCGTGAATGAAAAAATAATATACACACACATTCTGTATATTAGTGTAAAGGTACACCCTTTATTTATTTATACACATATTCGTTGAATACACTTAATGGAATGTGTGACAACTTTTCGATACTGCCCCCACTGACAAATTCGCTCCAGTTTTGTGCAACCATTTCAGGACCACCATTTTCACAGTTTCTTTGGTTTGAAATTGTTGTTCTTCAACTTCGCTTGTCATTTTATCGAACAAGTGGTTGCCGGACTTGATTAACTACTTTTTCGGTAAAATGACAAACAAAATTGTACGACATCGGTTTCAAACTAATGAAACTGTGAAAATCGTGGCCCTGAAATGGTTGCACAAAACTGGAGCGAATTCGTCAGTGGAGGTTATCGAAAAGTTCATACGTTACAATACGTGTATAAATCAATAAAGAGTGTATCTTTACACTAACATACAATAATGTGTGTCTATATCATTGTTATTTTATTATTCACGAGTACAACTTATTTTTTGCTATCCCCTCGTAGCTACGGACGCCTGCGTTACACACTGTAAACACAGTACAGTGGACAGGTTCATATAAAGATTCGACTTACGAACAACTCGACAAAACTTTTAGGAAAATCTGGGTTCGAAATCCGAACAAAAAATCAGGTGCTTCGTTTAAAAAATGGACAAAAACAAATGACACAAGACAAGTTTCTCTCAAAACAAAACTGAATTGGTCATAATGTTAATAAACCACCACCCTCAACTAGTGGATTACAGATGGGAGAAAGATAATTCACTTTCCATTTGACTGTAGTATTCCTCCTACTACACAATATAATTTATGTATGCATTATTATAATTTTATAAATATGCAAACACATGACATTAAATCCACTTGTTTTACCATTATTTACCAATATGATTCTGAAATAAGCACTTAAAATGCTTTATATTGAGTAAATTTTGGGAAATCTGAAACGGACCAATTTACATTTTTACAATTTACATTATTGATTATGGGAAAATTTGACTCGAAATCCGAACAACACAAGAACCGAACCGTGTCATAGAACGGACTGTGTTCGGATCTTGAGGGTCCACTGTATATAGTAAAAATTTGAAAACAACCTATCAGACATGGTCACGAACTATTAAAAAAAAACACTTCACTATACACCATCAACTATAAAAAAAACTGTTTGATGGTCTAAAAACTGTTTAATTAATAAAATTAAAAGCCTACGTTTCCACCAATCGCAGAATCGTAACGGATTTGTGTCGGCGTTTGGCTAATTGTAATCATGATTCATGTGAAGTCAAGTTGTTGGAAGAAACAAATCCGGATTTTCCTACCTCACTTTGTGTTGTTTTTTTTTTATTAATTTATTTTTTTTATATATATATATATAGATATACTTCACTGTGTTTTATGCAGTCATAAACAAACAGGATTTTTGAACACACGCAAAAAATTAATAGAAAAACCATGCCATAGAGAAAGGCTTTTATGACTGCTTCCAGGTCACTTTGTGCAATTAAACTCAATTACAGCATCGGTTGGCAAAAATAAAATTTAAAAAAAAAAAATTGCTAAAATATGACATAAAAAATTATAAAAAATAAACTTATTAAAGCAACAGTGAAGCCATTTGCACGCTATATATACACGACCTCCCAGAATTCGAATAAAAAAAATCTCTTGTGTGTTAAACACAAAACCAAGTGGATATTTATACAACTAGAATATCTAGTAAAAGTGATATTTGCATTTTTTCTGCATTTTACATGATTTCATGTTATTAATGAAAAATAAAATAAACTTACCGTGCATATAAGAACACCACTCACAGCATCTTTGAACTTCAAAAAAACATGTGTTCTTTCCTACAAAATAAAATTTAAAAAAATTACATTTAAATATTATGTGGTGCATTTCGTTAAGTATTGCATAGAAAACCATTCACCCTGTAAGAAAAAAAATTGATAGTCATTTACTTCCACAAAAAAAAAGTCCATTTTTCAAAATTAAATTTGGGTATTAAATACTTGGAATTAATAGCATATTAGTGTCACCGAGCAGGTTTTATGTGTTTCATAAAAGAGTTGAAAGAAAAAAACACAACTTTCAATTACACTATGGCGTTCTAAATGCCAACAACTATAAATTATCAATATTAAAAATTCAATTTAAATAATAAATACGCGAGGGAAAAAAAAATTATATGGTGACTATTAACTGAACACCCTAAATGACACTGACACTAAAATAGCGATTCGAAACACGTTCACAAGTTCCAGTGGTGAAAATGGTCATTAAAACTAGTTTATCGTACCCTAGTTGTTTTTTTAATATAAAAAAAATTTATATACAAAAAACGCAGGTGAAAAATCTTTAATATCAAACCTCTGAAACCAAGATCCCCAGTTATATAAAACGTGTGCAATTCATATCTTTGTGCAAAAAATTTTGATTTCTGTTAACCGAGAGGCCAGTTGTGGCGCTAGTGGTGAGCACTGCAAGCTGAGTTTGGGTTGTTGTTGTTTTTAGCTAACCTAAATTAGTTTCTATGGGTTTAGATACCAGGTAAAGTTAGTTAAACAAGTAGCCTTACATTAAAAATGCTTTTTAAGCATACGCTTTATATTATACTATAGACCCGTAGACCCTTGCTATTGCACGGAGGTGTCATCCGATGGGCGAGGTATTATGAAAAGTGAAACCCAACAACCAAAGGAACGTTAAACCATGTTATTATTATGGAACGTTAAACCTGGTTAAACCAACCAACTCCATCTAGTAGCACAAAAAGGGGCTAAAAAGCGTTCTTGACACACACACATACACATATGGACCTGACCTATTCTTATCAAGATGCTGTCATATACAGCTACATAATGTATGTACATATATTGCAAAGAATCCATTTTTAATTTCTGCATGTTTCGAGTTATGCGAATTTAAATGTATGCCAACGTTAAGTGATTCGATATTCAATTTATGCGTGTTTTCCATTTTTGATTTCTGAACGTTTGGATTTATGCGAATTCAAATTGATGCGATCGTTGGGTAATCCCATGTTTGAACTACGTGAATTTTGAGTAACTCCATTTCTGATTTCTGAAATTTTCGATTTATTCCCAGCTCACTCACAAACTCACTCACGAGTGAAGCTAATATAAAGAGTATAAAAATACAGCAATTAAAAATTTATCATTAATAATAAAATTAATTTGTAATCTTTCCGTTTTATTTTAGCCTAAACTGAAACCTACACTCAAGCGCCACTCGGTTATGCAGAATAGTACCGTAAAAATATACCGACAAAAGTTTAACATCAGAAATAATGTAATTAAGTGGGTTTGCTTAATTTTGGGGCCTTCCTGCCGGAGATTGACACTTTAAAAAACTTTTAATTTATAATTTCAAAATTAAAATAACAGACTGTTTTAGTGAATTAAAAAGTGAAAACCAGTTAAAAAATTTTATAATCCCCGCCCACTCAAAAAAATAACAAAATGTTAATGACGTATGCAATTTCATTCACGTTATGTACTACAAACCTATCATTTTGTAATTATGTCTACACTTTCCAAAACGGAAAAAAAAAACAAGTCAAAAAATATAATTTAAAAAATAAAAAATAAAATGGATGTCTATGTTTTTGCCTTTCATTGCTGTTTAAGTTTAAAATTTATGAAGAAAAACTGCAGTGGTTTTGTCGCATCTTTCTTTTTTCATTATTATTATTATTATTTAAAAAACATGCACAACAACAACAAGTGGCATTTCTCAAGCGGCAAATCATTGCTAATCACAGACCCAGTGACGGGTAATGAACGTTTAAATGCGAGGACAAAAGGTAATTTGAGAAAAGCTGCCTGCAAGAAGCCAACGAGGAACCAGCAATTAAATTAACCGGCACACGAACAACAAATTAACTACTGATGGATGGATGGCTATATGGCTGACGAAGGAACTACTTTTGCCAAAAAGTTGCTTGTCTATATCCATTTCCCAATTATACCTGAATACAATTCGAACACGACGTTGCTATCCAGCTGTAAATTATACAGAAGACCCTCCCTTTTTTTTGAGTAACAAACACATATATTTTCAAATGAAAGTTCCGACCAAATATAAAATACGACCATCTGGAACAAAAGAAGTCCGTCTTATGAATCATTAACTATCCGTGACTGTAAAACAATCGATTTATAAAATCGATTATGAATGTGGTGGCGGATAATTATAAAGTCACTTGGTTGTTTTTATTGCTCTATTAATTTTAATCCTAAACGTGTAGGAGCACACCGACTCTTGTTTTCAATTAGGCCCAAAGGGCTTTTTCGGAATACCATTTTTGAACTTAGGTTGTATTTTTTTTCTTCTTCCAACAAAATTAATTGTACAACTCGCATTAAAAAAACCTAACCCTCAAAATAATAAAACAAGAGCTAAAAAAAGTATATTGGATCTAAAGTTGAATTCGCTATTGTCTAAAAAAAAGTGAATTTCCTCACTAACAGAAACTCCATACCGGATAGCGCAAAAAAATTGTAATGTCGTTGTCACTTGTGAAACGTCAATTGTGAATTTCGTACACACCTTAATTAGCTGACTGAAAGAGCCGCGTGTGGCTTAACGTGTTGTTTATCTGTTGTTTTTAATTTAAACTTACTTAGTCTTT
>JAQIWH010001969.1:0-27484 GCA_034695005.1 Cryptops parisi
TCAATCGATGGGTTCGTGTTTCTTTTCTGTCACAATAGTTGTTTCCGTAAAAAAGAACATAAAAAAACAACTTAGTGTCATTCTTTTCATGTTTCGGCTTTTTCTAGCTTTCGTTTTTATTTTATTTTATTTTTTTTCCTGTTATTTTGGACGAGATGACCTTTCGGGTCTCGTCCATCTTCGTGTCCGGCACTGTCACGTGACTTAGAATAGCGATGACACTTGGACAAGAGGATGACTTCTACAACAAAAACCGGTCAACGGAATAGTATTCGAGACTCTTTAATTCACCGTTTGCTTGTTTGTTTGTCGTGTCGTGATAGGAGAAGAAAAATAATCGGTTTTCTTTTTTCAGTGAAAAAATAATTTATATTTTAACTCCCGTTAAAGTTTGAAACGGTTTCGTCAGCAGGAGGGAGTTTGAATTGTCTCTCTCTCGAGGAAGGAGTAAAACACCAACGTTTGTGCCAACGATAAACTCGTTCGAAACGTTATCATTCATTATTAATAAAACGGAATTCTTTCCATTGGACTCATTACGGGGGGCGTTTTCATTTCCCCTCCAACCTTCGTTTCCTCGACTTAATTGAATGATTCTTCCAGAGGAAAATTGAAAATCACGCGGGAACCTCACTCTCTAAAAAAGAAGAAAAAATTCGTCCAACTTTTCATTTTCATGTACAATGAAGAGGTTTTAATTCGACTCGATTAGATTACATTTTTTTCCCTCACATCTCACACGAAATGAGCAAAAAATGAAGAAAAAAAAATACATGGCTTCCTTTTACAAGCTTCGAAGAACATTCGGTCTCTTTAATGGAATTTAGTAATTCGGGGTTCATCTTCTTCTGTCGCCACCAAATTTGCCATACGATATGGAATTTTTATTTTTTATTTATTTATTCTGTTGTATTTTTTATTTCATTTTTTGCTCGAATAAAAAGGAGACCAGGGTGGTGAAACCCGGAATTTGTCTTTTGATGGCAGTTGCTGCATCCTTATGGCGGATGACCGAAGAGGGTGGTTCAAAGACACCACGTTTTAATGAGCTCTCTTCGATCAATGAAACTAATTGGACTCCGAACGAGAAAATAAAACAGCAGCCACCACCACCACCACCATCATCGTCGGTAGTGGGTGAGTGAGTGAGTCACTCGCTGTGAGTGATTGTGTTATTGTGTATGTATGTGTATGCGTGTGCGCGTGAGGACGATGAACGGGGCCACACTCGACCCCGCCCACGCTTTGGTGGTCTCGCAATCGCGACCGTCGTTGTTCCGAGATTTCACTTTTGTCATCAACCACAAAGTGGGCATAGTTTCTCTGCTTTTTTAGTTCTCCATATTTCTTTCGGAAATGGTAATAAGAAAACGGGTTATCCAAACCTAACTCATTTCTCGTGGTAAGAATGGATCGTAGACTGGTGACTTGGAAGAAACATGTCCTGCGTTTAAAACCCTGTACTATCGTCGCAATGCGTGGCAATGGTCATTAATTTCGCGTAAAAATTGTCCCGCTTCGATAGCGAAGACGCCGCGTTTCCTACGACGATGGTTGTTGGTCGACGGACATTTGTCCGCTGCGAAAACCGCGATAACAAGAAATGTCAAGGATGACGTGACGTCGAATGAGCAGCGCATTAAAACATATTTGGTTACGTTGTTGTTTCTTTTTCAAACCACTCAATCTATGTAATTTCACTGCTGTAATTTGGTCGACGTCCAGGAAGCAATATTATCTGGCCTTTAAAGCGAGTGAACTTCCTCCGACAGAAGGTGGTTCGATCAGAGAACTGTCGTCGTCACTTTCTGTCATCTTAATCGGCTGACGCTGGATTCTGTTTTTTTTTTATTAATCTGACAGCGTCATAGGATTTGGATTATTCCTTCAATGCATCCGTCGTCTGTTTCTTTTACGTGTGTCATAATGTAGAAACTTGCTAGAGTCGGTTCCTTAACCAGACCCAACCGCATCATCGTCATTTTTTATCATCATCCTTGTTGTTGTTAGAATTTGTTTAAAAGCGCGTCGCCTTTGAGCCGTATGCTGATTCTATTTTTTGTTGAGTTTTGTAGAACGACGCCAGTGCTGGGTCGTTGGCGTAGCCGGTGCTGTCACCGCGGAGGTCGGTGGAGTGGCCCGCGGGCCCCCGAAGCACGATGGACGAAGAAGAAGGTGAATCGGCCGCTCCTAGCCTACCGTCATCTCCGCTCCCCACGACCATGTTGAGCGTGACGGGCCCACCGAGGCCCCCCATCGATGCACAGCTCACACTGGAGGAGAAGAAGTTTCTCCTGGCCGTCGAGCGGGGCGACCTGGCCACCGTCCGCAGGTGAGTAGCGTGAAGCATCGCGTTTAGGGGATCACGCGGGGAAGTCGTTGTTGACAATGCTCGAGGAAGGTGTTTGCGAACCGAGTTTTCGTTTCTCGTTGCAGGTCGCTGGAGAGGGCCAGAGACACGGGGTACATCAATGTCAACTGCATGGACCCCCTGGGACGGACGGCGCTGCTGATGGCCATCGACAACGAGAACCTGGAGATGGTGGAGCTGCTCATCGAGGGCGGCGTCGAGACCAAGGATGCGCTGCTGCATGCCATCAGCGAGGAATATGTGGAGGCGGTGGAGGTCCTGCTCGACCACGAGGAGCGACACCGAAAACCCGGTGAGCCGCATGTAAGTCCCCCTTCGCTCGGCGCGTGCCTCATGATGCCCCCCCGGGGACTGGACCGAGGGGGGAGGACCGACGAGGGCTTTTATACCTTGACGTTCCCTCAGTTGTTATGACCGGAGTTAGAAGAGCTTGCAATTTCACTCGAGAGAGAGAGGGAGAAAGAGAGAGAGTCGACAAATGACCCCCACTATTCCATGCATCACCTTATCTGTTAAAACTAGTAGCCGATCGGTTATACAGTAGTCTCTCTAGCCCGACACCTCGCCAGTCTGACACGTCCAGTGATCCGACACATGGCAGGTAGCAGGCTAGTACGGGGAACTGTTTGCAAAAACAGTGCAACAAAAATATCGTGTGCAATGCAATGATATTGAAGATAGACTTAATAACTAATCTGTTGTACACAAGCTTTTATCTTGTTTTGATACTTTGTAAAGTACTCTGTATTGTGTATGATGTATTAACAAACAGTGATTTGTTTCCAAAATCTAGTAATCCGACAATTCTGCAATAATCCGACACTTTCTGGTCGGATATACGTTGGATTAGAGAGACTCTACTCTATCTCACCAGTCATCATTCCGAGTTTCATGTCCCACCAATACAATGAATGGACTCTTTCTCGTTATAGCCTCGACCGCTTATTTTTATGCTAAACAACTCAAGTCGGTTTTTTCTGTTTTCTACTCTCTCTGTACAATACTTCCTCCTTAAGTTTTTCTTCCTCATTTTTGATGAGACGCCTTTGTCCTTTCGCCGTTAACGAGTTTTGCCTTTTAACCTTTCGGTTTCATCGCGTTTTAAAATCTTTTCGCGACGCTGATGGAAGTTACGGCCTTGGAGCCATGTTCCCTGAGATTCATCATTGGGCGTTGATGCCGTATCTTACTAGTGTTTTCATCGAACAAAAGTAAACGCTAAAGTTATAATAACCCTCCAACGAATTCATTTTTGGAACCTTGGAACTGAACTATTTTTTGTCGACTCTTTGTATTTTTTTTCTCGTTCGAATCAAATAAGAACCAGGAAGTGAAAGGACCTCGTTTCCGGGTTTCTACCCATGCTGGGCCACGCTATCGATCGTATATTTGGTATTTATTTCCCAGTCAGAACGTTAACGTAGTTCATCTTTGAGTCGAATGGAAGCCTTATCGGCGCCGAATTAGCACCCTTTTGAGGAAAGTCCAAGTATAACACCCGACAGGATCGATTAAAACAAGCTGTTCGATCGCCACAAGGTCATTTTAGACCACCACGTTTTATCTTGGGCTTAACGATTTGTCAAAGTCGACATAGTAAACGCGAAGGAATTTAATTTTTTTTTATTTTTATTAAAGGTTTTGTTTAATTTTTTTTTTTTTAGATTGAAGTGCACTTTATTTCAGAATATCGAGTTAACGATGTTATCGATTGGTTCGTACCGTATCTGGAAAGAGACTGTAAAATCGCAACGACTGCTATCTGTTGTGGTTTTTATAGTACTGTGAGCTTCGAACCTAAACCATTTGCTAGTGTAATAAAAAAAAGTGAAGTTAATGTTTTGTTTGTGGAGGTTTTCAAGTCTTGGAAAGAATCACCTTCGATGTAAATTTTGAATGTTTTTATTATTTTATTTTATTTTTACTTTATTCCGTTTTACAGCCTGATACTATAGGGTTTTGCCGTTTGCAACAAAAATTGCTCCTCCGCTGTTGATGAAATTGCTTAGATTTTATAACAACTTTACTGTCGTGGTGGGGACGTTTGTTGACTCGGAAGTGACATAAAGGTTCCGTATAATGAAGCGTTTGCAGGAATCGGAACACGGGATTTTTTTTGTACAGAAGTCTTGAATTAGTTCTCGAGTCATTCACTGACGCGTTTAACGGGGCGAGGAAAAAATGTCGAAACAGAGTTTGTAAAAAATTCGGTCACCATGGTGTAAAGCTCATATTTGTTGCATCACCTTCTTGGTTCGGTCTGATCGAAAGGGCTGCTGGTAAACACGGAACGTTGCGTCCTCCTCCCGTACGGTTGAGGATCGAACTACATCACGAGGGTCACTTGGTGTTGTCTTTTGTTTTTCCTCTCGGAATGCTTTAGAGCTGGGAAGCGCTGGATCGCGACACCGCCACCTTCACCCCGGACATCACACCGCTGATTCTGGCAGCGCACCGCGACAACTATGAGATCATCAAGATTCTCCTGGATCGAGGCGCAACGTTGCCTATGCCGCACGACGTGCGTTGCGGCTGCGACGACTGCGTCACGAGTCGACAGGAGGACTCATTACGCCATTCACGATCTCGTATAAATGCTTATCGCGCCTTGGCCTCGCCCTCGCTCATTGCCCTAAGTTCCAAAGACCCCATCCTTACCGCTTTCGAACTCAGCTGGGAGCTGCGAAGGCTCAGCTTCCTCGAACACGAGTTTAAAAACGAATATCAGGTGAGGCTAACGAAGTTCCATTTTGTTTTGTCGTTCATTAGACACTTTTTATTTTGTTGTAATAAAATGTGGTTTTTGTTTTGGTAGGAATTGCGTCGCCAGTGCAATGACTTCGGCACCGCGTTGCTCGACCACACGCGCACTTCGTACGAACTGGAAGTGATGCTCAACCACGACCCATACGGACCCGCCTTCGAACACGGTGAACGCATGCACCTCAACAGGCTCAAACTCGCCATCAGGTACAAGCAAAAGCGGGTGAGTCCCAACTCGTGCGCTTTTTCGGGGACGACGAGGCACGTATTGTTGACCCGCGCTGTTTTTGGTTTTGTGTTGACAGTTCGTATCGCATCCAAACGTGCAGCAACTGCTGGCGTCGCTCTGGTACGAAGGTTTACCCGGATTCCGGCGCAAAAACATCTTGCTGCAGACGCTGGAGATCATTCGCATCGGCTTCCTCTTCCCTTTCTACTCAGTCGTCTACATCTTCTTCCCACACAGTCGCCTGGGGCTCACGCTGCGAAAACCTTTCATCAAATTCATCTGCCATTCCGCCTCCTATGTCACTTTCCTCTGTAAGTACATTGTCGACTCTTTTTTTTTTGTTTGGTTTTGCTAATAGCCATCGGAAAACGAGTACACCCAAGATTCAATTTAAACGAGTATTTTGTGAACAGTAGCCCTCGCACTGTGAGCATGGAAATTAAAATTAAAGATGATATATACTTAGTTTCAGTTTCTTGGAACCGAATTTGAACGCTATTTGGATCGTCTTAAATCATACTAATAAGTCAACAAACTTGAATTTTGAAAAACGATGATTTCACGTATAGTTTGTCCATAGGGTTGCATGCTAATTCCATTGGTTCACAGTGCCATGTAATTCACTCTAATTGGTCCAGCGATATAATTCTTAGTCTATGACTAGATCATGTCTTAATGGCCTCATTTTATGCATTAACTCAAAAAGTGTAAAAAGTGAGTTATTTCACTATGGTTTAAGACGATCTATTTGAAACACGTTATAATTCATGTAACCCGCCGTAAAATATAACCCAAGAAAATAACTAAAAATAGGGTATGCATTTTGACTTGTGTTTTGCAAGGAAAACACAACTGAACTGGTGCGTCTTTCCAAATCAAATATCTCTTATTTGAAACAACCTTTTCGTTTACGCAGCTGGACCAAAACGATTTCTTTTCGAATCTCAGTGGGATATTTTGTTATAAAAAGTTTTTTTTAACATTTAACCTTATAAACTTTGCCTGCCAACCCTTCTGTGCAGAGCCGTCCCTAAGAGGATGCGGGGCCCCATATAAATTATATGTAAGCCTATTTTAATTAAAAAAGTGTTTTATTTAAAAAGTCTTTACTATAAGCGGTGTTTTAAGGATCTACAAATTGCATTTGAAACGTCGTAATGACGCACACATACCTAAACTGTTTTTTATAATAACTTATAAAATTTTACAAAAAAATTTATTTTTATAAAATTAAAAATTATAGCAAGAATCTACAAAAAAGACGTATATTTATTAAATTTTAAATAGAAAATAACGTTTTTAAAAGTTTTCATATTTGAACCATTTATTGACCTGACCTGCGGGCCCTTAAATGGATGTGCGGCCGTTCACTCTCGCTTTATTGTGCTCTCAAGTAGCCAACTGACAAATATAATACACACACACAACATAATACAAAATAAATAATATAAAGTCTCTTGAAAGTATGAGCAGATGTGTACACACGTGTTCAATTTGCAATTTACAAAGATGGATCTGATACGGGATGGGAGAGAGTTCCAAGCAGTGAAAGTGTTAAACGGGTATCGAGAATGATGGGTTGAAAGAGTGAAGACCAACTTACAACTTTGTATATCACGATGGGTGGTTTCGTGTGAAAATGTAAAGGGTGACCGGTGTTCTTAATTACTTTATGTATTTTGATAATTCTGTAATACTTGATGACTTGAGGTAATGTTAATAGTTTTCTGGTTTCAAAGGATTTATGTATAAAGGTATAAGTTGAATGTAATACGTATCACACAGAAGTAAGCTGATTGCAGTTGTCGTATTCGATATTGAGGCGCATCATCCCAGATGAATAGCATAAGTGAGGATTGATTGGACTTTGGTCTTGATGAAAACCAATTTTTCTTTATAGTTTAGGAGGTTTTTGAGTTGGTTTTTTTTTTCGCTAAATGGATTTGTTTAATTTGGTGGTAAGTATTGCACAATGGGCATAGAATCGTAAATGAGAGTCTAGCCACAGACCAAGGATTTTGATAGGTGTAGTATTGTAATTTTTTTTGTAATTTTGGTAATTATTGATTTTTTTGTATTTATTTTATTGTAATTTTTGTGTTCGTTCTTGTCCATTTGTTCTCTTTGAACGCAATTAAACTTACAAACAATAAGGGGGTTAGAATTCATAATCGAGAGTCGATTAGTTCGCATTGTGTTTAGCCGGAGTCCGTGATGGGAACACCAAAGATTAATTTGCTCAAGATCATTCCAATAAATATATTATTGATATGGGATTCGTAGCGTGGGTATTGATAGAAATCATGATTGTATTGAAACATGTCATGTTTCAAAACTTTAACGCGAGAGCTCTAACTCCTCTCCCAATTGTCTTTAATTCTATGAAGTTAATAGAATGCAAATAACTTAAAAACACAAGTTTGGTCTGGTCGTGGTGAGCATGAAATAGATTAAAGGGCCTATACTCCATTTCACATTAGCTGGCACAGAATTTGCTTGAGGCAGCCAAGGGGCAAGCTAAGTGATCACACCATCTCCAGCGCCTAACACCCTTGTATCCATACTGGCGGCAGTGGCAGCAACTGAAAAGTGTGAGAGGTACGCTCGTCAACCATTGGCTGATTCATCTCGCTGCCTCCAATTCCAATTCTAATTCTGTGCCAGCTAATTTGGGATAGAGTATAGTGTAAAAGAGTGTTAAGTAACATTTTTACAATTTCGAGGAAAACGCGTTTAAAAATCTAAACTTGCCTCGCTGTTTATGGACTTCTTTCCACTTCTCTCTTGCACTAATATTTTTGCACATATTGTTGTTTTGCTTAAATTTGTTCCTTAGGAAGGTACCTAAGACATTCGAAAATGCTTCTAATTCATTTTTTACAAAAATGTTACGCCTGTTTACACCAGGTCCTTCAGTTGTTTTACTGCAAAGAGTAAAATTGAGTTCAGTCCCTGCTTATGCATATTTTTAGGGGTCTTCAGATAAAACCCCACATTTTTTGTGTGTTTCAACAAGGATAACTAGGGAAATGTTTTAAAAATACAATACATAGGAAATCCTTTTTTGGAAACTTTTCAACTTTTTTCTTTTTTTTTTGCAATATAATTTTTTTCATTTTTCAGTTTGCAATTCTTTATTATTATTTTTTTTTTTAACCACGTCAGGCAAATCGCGCTTGGAAGTGCGCATTGTGCACTTTTTTTCCTTTGTCGTAAACTGTCACCAAGTTGGACAGCAGCACCTTCTTTCTTCCAAAGATGAGCAAAAGGAAAACGCTGCCAATTTTGTGGACTCGGACGCCTCGTTTCTGGGATGACGACAAGGAGGAGGGAGGGGATGGCCTTTTTCCTTTTCTTTGGCTGGCTGGCATTTTTCATACTAAGGGGACTCGTCGAGAAGGGGAAAGAAAGGGGTGTGAAGTAGCGAGGGGAGGGGAGTGACTCGCAATACCCCTCGCGTTGCTTGGTACCCGTGGACGATGACAACCCACGGGGCACTGGGGACGGTGACGGGATTAACTTTCCACCGTTACCGAGGCAACCGTTGGCGGTGAGAGGCCATCGACGATTCTTTTCCCTTTTTTGTTTTTTTATCTATATTTATTTCGGGAATCAGTCTTCCTGTTGGACAAATGACATTTTTTTTTTATTGGAAGAACCGATCACGTCGAAGGTTTCTCAATTTCGAGAGGATCGGCGACGATTGGATTCTGTGAGCTTGATTAAGAAGAACTTTAGAGAACACCACTCTTTATAAACGTGGTGTACAAACTTTTTGGACGTAATTCATTTCGAATGAAAGTTTGAAGGAGTGGCCGAGTGGTGGAAGTTGTATTGATACGTTTTTAAAAGTTTAGCTGTCCAGTGCTGTCTTGTGCGCTGAATTAAGTAAACACAATAAATAAATTTATTAAAATGAAAATAAAAATAGAAATAAATAAAAAGCGTTTTTGTGAATTAAGCGAAACGTTAGACGTTCTGTTTGGTACCCAGATAGTAAAGGTTTTTATGTATTAACTTTTTTTTCTCTTTAGTGTTTTCAGGTACAGAATTCTGAATATAAAGAGATAAATGCTGATTTTCTCAGTTCAACGTAATTAATAGACCTTATGTCTTTGTAAGGTGGTGGCTACAACTTGATGATGATCTAATTTTATTTTGACGTTTTTGTTTTTATGGGATACGATGTGTAGTTTTCGGGTTTTTGGATAACCACAAAACAAAAGTTATACCATCAACTTTTCACATTTGTTTCACCATACATTCCCAGGAATCCTAATTGTTTGTGTTTTATTTGAGACAATCTTCATTTCATGAGCGTTACCAATGTTTGTCTTGGTATTTCCTTCAAATTTGATTTGGAATAGCCAAAGTTTTCGAGTTTTTTGAAATAATAAAAAAGACGATCTGAAAATGCGTCAATGATAACTCACGACCTACTCATGTTAGCGAGAATAATACCTCATGAGCTATTTTATCGCTTCTAATATACTGTATGATAACACTTTTTTATCGTTCTAAATGTATAATTTTTGATGTATAGTCATTCTATCTAACTTGATTGGCCGGATTTACTTTTGAAATGACATTTCGTTTTCTTTTTCATTTATCAGTTCTGCTCATCCTGGCCTCGCAAAGGATCGAGACCGTCATTAACGACTGGTTCGGGGGTACCGAAGTGCGTCCCACACCCGAACACGACCTCACTACGAAACGGGGCGCTCCTCCTTCCATCGTCGAGTGGTTCATCCTCGCCTGGGTCTTAGGTCAGCTCATTCGCACTCTATCTACTCTATAACTCATCACGATAATGCATCGCTAAGGTATCTACATCGAATGGGCGAAAGAAAGACACACTGCTATGGGTTTCACAATGAGTCACGGCGGACGTAAAACACGAAACATTTGCTTTACACGGGGAATAGAAATGCCCTTCCAAAGTGACGAAGAATGTACGTCAATCAACACAAACTTTTAACTCTATAATGTTGTCCTTCGCTTAGCTGAAGTGTTAGGGTAGGAGGTCTACGGGCCGCTAAAAGAATAGGTTAGATGGCAACTTTCTTCGTCTTTTCTTTGCAAGTTAGGGCGAGTGATAAATGGATTGGAGCTGAGTAAGTACCTTTGACCTTTCGTTGGAGAGAAAGGAGGTCGTTTTTCGTTTAGTTGCAGTCGTAATAGAGCCCCGTAAGGCGAGGTGTTCTGGAGCTTCGCCAACAACGCGAAGAATCGATCGCGTGGTCGAGTTCGATCTTCCGATGGGTGGTGCGACGCCGTTTGGCACCGGTGTCATGAATCCGACCGAGTGAGAGAGTCTTTTTTTATTTTTCGGTGGAGGAATCTCTCATTTTCTTGTGTCACGTGGATTTTCAGGTCTCATCTGGAACGAGATCAAACAGTTGTGGGAGGACGGACTCGTCGAATATGTGGGCGACATGTGGAACATCATCGATTTCATCACCAATTCTCTTTACGTGGCCACCGTCGGCCTTCGCATCGTCGCCTACTTTCAGGTATGCAAACTTGGTTCACCACGCACGTTTTGGTTGAATATAAGCCATGATTGAATGCTTTCGTCATGATTTGTAACCAGAGGCACTGTCTCGTTTCGATAACTTAAAAAAAAACTTCGATTCGCGTGAACAGGTGCAGAAGGAAATCGCTCTAAACACGGGAACAGCTCATCTAAATCGCGAGCACTGGGACGCTTGGGACCCCATGCTCATCTCGGAGGGTCTTTTTTCGGCCGCCAACATCTTCAGGTATTTTATTTTTCGTCTTGTTTATTTTTATTTTTCTTTTTGTGTTTTGTTTTCGTAGTTGTCTCATCCAGTCGATATCTCCTTTTGCAGTTCGCTGAAGTTGGTGTACATCTTTTCTGTAAATCCTCATCTGGGCCCGTTGCAAATTTCTTTGGGCCGGATGGTAATCGACATCGTCAAGTTTTTTTTCGTCTACACGCTGGTGCTGTTCGCTTTCGCGTGCGGCATGAACCAGTTGTTGTGGTACTACGCCGACATGGAAAAGCAGAAATGCTACGGTCAGCAATACCTTTCTACCTACGATGGCAACGGACACGACATCCGCAACGAAACGGAATCGTGTTTCCGGTGGCGACGTTTCGCCAAGTGAGTTCATTTCCCAAATACGCGACGTTTGGAGACTTTTATACCGGGTGAATCTGATTGGTCCGTTCAAACTTCGGGAATAAGCTCTAGGGACCTAAACAAGCAGAAAATGTCTAATGAAGATGGGGTCCGAAACGCTTTCTTCTGTAGTTAAGACGGTTTGGAGTTTGCTTATGATGGCAATGGGAACTACAAGCTAAGCGATTTGACGTGATCATTTCGTATCATTGTATGCAAACTTTGAACGGTCATACACTCTAGAAGCAACCGTTTCATTTTCATAGGCCATTTTTAGCTTGTTTAGGTCTCTGGAACGTATTTCCAAAGTTTTACAGATCATTCAGATACACCTTGTAATCAACAGGAGTTTAGATTGTGGTCTGACTTTTGTTTCTCTCTCTCTCTCTCTTTCTTTTCAGTCTTTTCGAATCATCCCAGACCTTGTTCTGGGCAGCATTCGGTCTCATCGATCTCAACAACTTCGAACTGACTGGCATCAAAAGCTACACCCGCTTCTGGGGAATGCTCATGTTCGGTTTCTATTCCGTCATCAATATCGTCGTGCTCCTAAATCTTCTCATCGCCATGATGAATCACTCTTATCAACTCATCTCGGTGAGCGCTGGCTTAAGTTGTTCGCAACTAGTAAAGTATACAGTTTTCTGAAACGTAGACTTAGCAAACC
The DNA here is from genome assembly GCA_034695005.1 of Cryptops parisi. Classification (NCBI taxonomy): domain Eukaryota; kingdom Metazoa; phylum Arthropoda; class Chilopoda; order Scolopendromorpha; family Cryptopidae; genus Cryptops; species Cryptops parisi. The sequence goes on from JAQIWH010001969.1 coordinate 12,177, forward strand.
TAACTCGTAGTTGTTAGTGCTTTGAAACGAATCTGTATCACATCGTCGTGTCGTTAGACGTGGTAATGTAATGATGCAGGTTAGCTCAGTTTACTCTCATACTGTGTGTGCATATGAAGATTGGTGGTGTCGTTTTCTGTTCTCGTTGTTCTCGGATAGGAACGTGCCGACATCGAGTGGAAGTTCGCTCGCAGCAAGCTGTGGATGAGTTACTTCGAAGAAGGGGGCACTGTGCCCCCGCCCTTTAACATTATTCCAACTCCCAAGAGCCTCTACTATCTGTTTCGGTGGTTTTACCGGAAAATCTATGGCCACTCGCGTGCTGCCAAGAAGGAACACCTTCGAACTATCCGGGTAAACCATTTCGGCATGACTTTGTATTTGTATTTTATCATTGTCCAGCTGAGGCGTCATTGATTATTAACCATGTAGTTTTTAATGTTCGTTTCTATGGAATGTAAGATATTAAATAAATAAATAAATAAATAAATAAATGACATCTATTCTTTTTGCGACAGAGAAAAGCTCGACAGGCAACGGAACGAGATTTACGTTATCAGGTAGGACGCATACTTCGCATATTTCAATTAATTTTCAGACTTCTTAATCATTAAAACCAGTTTCGAGATGGAATGTCCATAAAATCTATTTATTTTGGAGCGGGGATAAAAATAAAAATTGAAGCAAATGAGATGAGAGGGGTGATAATCTAAACAATATGAGAATCGCCATATTGTTTTGGGTTTCTTCGTTTCATTATTGTTTTTGTTTCAGGGAATCATGCGCAATCTGGTTCGCCGGTATGTGACGGTGGAGCAAAGAAAGGCCGAGAACCAGGGCGTCACAGAGGACGACGTAAACGAGATCAAACAGGACATTTCGTCGTTCCGCTACGAACTGATCGAGATTCTCAAGAATAGTGGCATGAACACGGGCGGTTCAGTCGACACACCACAAGGCAGTACGGACACGTCCGCTTCACGACAACACTTTCCTCACGGTAACGATCATTATGCAATTAGATCTTTGTGTAATTGGGGAGGCAAAAATAGTACACGGGGTAGCTTGTCGTTATTGCTCACTATTCGCTTTGACTGGCTCGCTTACTGTTTTCACCATTGCATCACGCTTGCACAGTGGCTGTTTCACTGGTCGTTGAGTTGGTTGACAATTGCTGAAGAGTGATATAGCCATACTATCATTCTTACTCAGAGTATTACGTTGCGTGGCACTTTATTGTATTAACTAGGTGGTTTTTGTGATGTGTTATGAACGTTAAGCTGCTTATTTTGTTTATAGTATGGTGTCGTGAAATTGTGGTTTTGTATTTATTTTTTTATTTGCGTTATAGTTTTTTTGTATCGGAGTTTTTTTCTCCGAACGTGGTGTTGGTACTTGATTATACTGTATTTCGTGGCACGAATGAACTGCTAAACTTCTGCACTAAACTGATTGTTAACACATAACACAATAGACACTTATTAGGACACAATTCTACTTAGATATTTTTTTTTTTTTTGGAACCGAGGCTTTATCTTATTTTGTTAGATTTATTATATTACATGAGCTTGTATTTGGGGTTTGAAATTCGCACTTGAATTCGCTCGCGTATTCTGTCTCAACTGAAACATTTGGCGTACTTCTGTTCCACAAAATGTGTGCATGTACAACACTTTGTTTCACTTCTTTCTAAATTGCTATCGGACGTTTGGCTGACATGGCTGTGCTTGATTGAGTAAAGAGTGCTAATGAAATGCTATCAATGATAATAGGATGCACTTTGACCTTTTAGTTTGCTTTATGGCTCTCGGACTATTCCTGCCATTTCATTTTTCGACCTTACGTCGACACTGAAAAGTTTTCGAATTTGGGTTCTTAGCCATTATTCACGTTTCCTGTTTCTCTCCCCTTCCTTCCTTTCTTTCTCTCTTTGTTCCTCGTCCTGGTTTTTTATGTCTTCTTCCGGAACCACCTTGGCCTAGGTTCAGGTGGAAAGAAAGGCCGCCAAAAAGAGCGTCGCCTCATGAAAGGCTTCAACATCGGTTTGTCGGAGATGGCGTCGCAGGGTGGCGAAGGTGGCGAGAGTGCCCCCGGTCCCCCTGAAGGGGTCCGAAGCCGTGGCTCGGCGGGCAGACGCTCCCCCGCTATCAAACTGGCCCGACTCGCGCGTCTGGCCGGCACCAAACAAGGCTCGAGCAAGAAACGTTGGGGCACCGTGGTCGAGGCGGCTAAGAATCTGAAGAACACCATCGGCCGAACCAGGAGCGAGGACTCGTTCGGCAGCGGATCCAGTTTGGACCGCATCAGCCAGCGGGCGGGGTCGTCGCTTAGCGACTCCAACGTGAGCGTGCAGAGCAACACCATCAACGGCAATAATGGGGGAGGTGGTGGAGGAGGGGGACTTAATGGCACCGCCGCTCACCATCACCACCACCACCACCACCATCAGCACCAGCACCAGTTACGCAATCCGGCCCTTACCCAGGGCGCTCCTAGGCCCAGCCTGCGGCGGTGCAAGGCCATCGTGGGCGATCCCGATCCCCCTCCGGCGCCCCTCCCGGCCGCCCCCGCTCCGCAAATACCGCCCCCGGCCCAGCGCCGGATGGGCCTGGCCCGCCTCGGAGCTCTCTCGCTCAACCCCGTGCGCCTCAAGATGCCCAGCTTCGACGAGGGCAAGCGGGGGCCTTCTCTACGTCGCCTCGGCCAGCAGCTGTCGTTCGCTGGCTCGTTGAAAACGAGGGCCAAGCGCACGGCCAGCGCCCCCTCGCCTACGTCGCCTCCTCACGACCACCCGGTCGCGTCTTCCAAGGGCCCATCGGTCCCCTCGTCGCCTACGGCGGGGAGCGACGCCCCTGACGCCCGCACTCTTGCCACCACGTCGCCCACGCTCTTCGCGCAGCCGTCGCTGTCGCCTATTCCCAGCACCCGGGGTTCGCCAGGCTCGCCGCCGACGCCTTCGCCGCCAGAACCGTCATCTTTGCAACCGCTGCCTTCTCATCACCACCACCTCCATCAGCAGCAACAGCCGCTGCAACAGCAGCAGCAACCACCGCCTCAGCATTTGCTTACGCAGCAGCCCAAAAGCCACAAGTCGTCGTTGTCGTCGTCGTGGTCGTCGGCCACGACCCCGACGGGGACGGGCGTCGTGACTTCGAGCCCTCCGGCTTCCGTTAGCAGCCCGGAAACCACCCCGGGTTGCCTGACGCAGAGTTCGTCCAGGGATCCGCTAGTCACGGCCCACAGCCCGGGCGCTGCGAGCAAGCCCTCCAACGGATCGGCCGTCATCAGCCGTTTGCCGGGCGTCCAGCCCGTCGGGAAACACGTGGTCGGGGGATGGCTCTAAGACCACTCGCACCTCCTCGGCTACTCACGTGGTGATTGATGATGACGATGATGATGATGGGCGTCGTTAAGCCTCGGGTGCTTCGAACGCAGCCGTCCATTCAACGACGAGGAGCAAATTTCGGATCAACCCTTTCATCGAAACAAAATCACCAAGTGACAAATGGAAAAAAAAATCAAACGACCAAAAATGCGACGTGGTCGATGTGAGATTCGATCGATGATCGGTTGGTTTTTTTGGGAGTGTGAGTGTGTAAATAAACCTCCACCTGCCAATATTTTGCCGTACTTAAAAATGCAACGCCACCTATTTTTTCCACAGTGGATTGTGATGATGATGATGATGATGATATCGTCGTATACACAGGGGAGTTGGAAATTGATGTTCGCGTCTACCGCGTGATAGTCAATTCATACGAAGGTCGACTAGCTTCGAATTATTTGTCGCATCAGTAGGAAACCAAAGAAACAACACTTGGTCGTCCATATAAGAAAAGGGTAACACTTTTTACTAACACGTTCTAATTATTATGCCAACTTCAGTGCGACTTCAGACATCCGTCTGATCGACATGTCCAGCCGTACCACCGCTACCTTCCTTAGGCCACCGTGGACGATTTTTCCCGAGATTATCAGCTTCACTCTCATTTTTTAAAATCATCTTTACCTGCCATTTTTCTAACCATTGTCGACACACGCCAACAACTTGTTTTCCAAGTTGTTTTCGATACATCAACAACAGCAACCAGAAAATTAACAACAAGAAAACATACAAAACCTACACAAGCCTTGATGTGGAATTTTCGACTCACTCATCGAGGATGGAACAAGACGTCCGTAGTGACCCCATCCATCGAACTTTATGGTTTCGTTCTCGTCTCAATTTCGGACATTTTTTTTTTCATCGTGTAGATACCGAGACCGTAAATACTCGAATCTCAATTCTAGTATGGCGTAGCTCCTTTACAATTTTTAATAATGGGAATTAACGTGCTAGACCAGCCATGAACTGTTTTTGTCATTCACCAGGCGGCGATGCTTTACTCTACATCCACAGGTTTTTTTTCCCACTCTCAACTCGTATGCAGATTTTTTTACGACCCCTTCGTACTAATCGGTCGTATATATCCAGCGATAGAAGAACCATTTTCATTCATTTCCCTTTGGCAGGGACTCGGTTTTTAATGTATTTATTTATTTATTTATTTATTTATTTTTTAAAATCGAAAGACGCCAAGATGACTCTTTTCGAATTTTTCTTACTACCAACACCACTGCTAAACAAAATTAGTTGGGCGACCATATCAGTATCACGTATTTTCTACTCCGACTCTTATTTCATCACTTTTCGAATTCCCTGCTTTGAGAGAAGAATCAACAACGAGGTTACGTCCTCACTCTCCTTAATCCATCGTCCGATTCGACACGTGGCTAGAATCTGTAACTTAATATTGGATGGAAATGATTGACATTGGGGCTACGACTTTTTCGCCGGTACAGGACGTTTAATTAAATCCCATGTTCGATAGACGTCAAAGAGCTCGTGACACGACCGTTTCAGTTTGCTTACAACCAAAAAAAAAAAAAGAGGAAAAAAGTACTGAAGTCGTTTGAAGCCAAATTCCATTGCTTAGATGCAGTAAACGTGCCCAATCTCGTCCCAACTATGACGAGTGTCGAACGTTGCCATGTGGGGATGACTGAAAAAAAGCTTTCTGGTAGCTTCCTGGCAGCTCTACTATTTTTCTTTCACTGTCGTTGAGTTTTCTCTCATGATGGGGAAATTCGATGGTATCGTCAATTTTCTAGAAATTTTTAAGTCGGTTCGAATCGTTTCTAACCGAATAAAGCGGGACGAGCCCACAGTCATGGCTACCATTTTTTTTCTTCGCCATTCCTAATCTCTAGGTTTAGACCACGAAATCATTCATTGTGCGAAGAGAGCTCGACTTTCACTGGACACGTTTTTTTAAAAAAACAAACTTGTTTTAAACTTTTCTTTTTTCTCCTTCAGTTTTGAACGCTGCCACACTTTGGGCAGTTTGTTTTTCTGGAGGATGAACTTTTTTTTGTTCGCACGACGGACTTTGTATTTTCTTTCTTAAAAGTTTGATGTTTATTTTGACCCATGTGATGTTCAGCAGAGGGAATGAAAGGTGTACATAATGTTTTAAGATATATTGTACCATGGATATTTTTTAGAAAATTATATAAACCAAAAAAAATACAAGAAAAAAAAACCATTGTATCGATGAATGAATATTAAAGCACACGATCTTCATTTAGTAAGGCATGGTCGGTCCGGTTAATTAAGTGATGCATTTTATCTATATAAAAATAAAAGAAAATAACAAATTGATTACTAAACGGTTTCGTCGCTCGCTTGGTTCCGAGATAACTGACAATTGAAGGCCTGTCTAGAATAACGTTGCAAGCGCCAAAAATTGAATATCATGAAAAACCGTGCCTCATACATGGGCCTAGCTAGTGCCGCCAACAGACAAACTCATACCTACCTAAAACATACATTTATCACTTCGACATTGTCAATGTGTTGCTGAATACTTCTTTGGCCACTTACTCAAAACAATGAAATGGCTCATGCAACGTTATTCTGGGCAAGCTTACAATTCTTGAAGGTGGTTAGACTACTCATCGTTCTCTCCTTTTCATAGCTACCTGTAAAATCCTTTTAAGGTGGCCTTTCGGAATCGACCATTCGGAATGCTTCCAAGAACTCGTTGATGTCGATCATTCCGTCGTGGTTGAGATCGAGGCTAGCCCCAATGTCACGAATCACTTCGGGGGGGAATTGTGTGCCCAAATGGCGACCGAGCAGACCGCAGACCTCGTTAAATTCCGCCATCGATATCTCTCCTAAACGTTGAGCATAAACCAAAATTACAAACCTCTCGTCGTTAAGACAAGTGTATTATTGATTACATCACACGTCTTTATTTCTTACCCGAACTGTCCTTGTCGATCATTCTGAAAATTGTTTCGAGGCGACTTTTATGACGATATAAAGTTTCCACAATTCCTGGCGAATCCTATCACGAGAAAAACATTGAATCATCCTCTTTGGTTTAATTGTGTTTTCAAACGGCGGGTGGCGACTTTTAGTATATGGCTCATCAAATATCTAGATCCATTGGCGCTTTGAATTGTAGTTGTTTTTTTTTCTAGGTATGTGAGATGGCGCCACTTAAGTTGCGGATGCCATCCAAGAATCAGTTATTGGATGGGCTGGGTTAGGTTACGATCCAACTAGTGGTATGACCAAGTCAGGTTAGAGCAGATCGCAGGGTCGCTGGGTATTACGATCTAACCTGAATCAGGTCTCTTTTTATTGAATTGTTTTTCTTATTTCCACCGGTACGGATGCATATTATCGGTTATAGCGGTTATAGCTATTATAGGGTGGGCCAAAAAACTTGTCACCATTTTTTAAAGAGTGATTTCTCATGAACTGCTAGACGAAAAATACATGAAAGCACAATTCAATATCTTTCCAATGACATAATTCTGTAGACCGTATAATTAAGATAATGAAGATAATAACATGATTTTTTCTATGCTATATATCAACAGCACGTTTTTCCGGATTGGGTCTGCAAATCTGCACTAGAAAAGCCGGATGATATTCGTATCACTAATTCGATCCCTTTCACCCTCCGTTTATCACTCATTTTTTATTTATTCATTGCACTTCTAGTTGTAAAGTGATTTTGCACATGTAAAATCACTTTACAACTTTTTTAGAGTACTTTATTTTTTGCGCGACCATTGCGACCAAACTATGAAATCCATAGCATAGAATGACACATCATTGGAAATATATTGAACTGAGCTTTCATGGAATAGATTTAGTTTTCGTCTAGTTTATGCGGTTCATGAGAAATCGCTCTTTGAAAATTAGTGACAAATTATTTTTTTTGCCCATTCGGTTATGTATGGATTTAATGGAAAAATTCCATGGGCCAAATACTAAAGTTTTTCCCAAACGGGTGATCTTTACCTCGTCATGCTTTCGGCTTTTGATGGCCACGTTGTCACAGCACGTCATGTAACGTATCAGTCCCGTTTCACGATCCGTACGTACCAACTCGTTTTTGAGCATCCTCCATGGAAGCTGCAATCCTAACACTGTCTCCATTGTTTGGCTCCATTCGCTCAATTTGATCAGTCCTGAAAAAAGGTCCTTTGAAACGTTGGTCAAGCCATTTGGTCACGGTTTACGAATTAAGCGAGGCAGTCGATAATGGGTTTTATTATACAGTATATTATTTTAAATGATACCGTGGAGTAATCAGATAGTATCGAACGTTCTTTCTTAAAAACTTGCCTTTGTTTTCAGTGTCGTATTTCTGGAATTCTTCGACGAGAAGACTCTTGGAAGCATTTATCGTTTTCTTCAAGTGGTTTATAGCTGATTGTTCCACCACGCCCGCTCTAGTGGCCAGGATATGCAACGTGAAGTGAATCAATTCAACAAAGGTAGGAATGCTTTCTCGTCTTCTTAAGTAGTAGTAGTAACCTTAGTGTTTAACGTGAAGTGTTACCGAAACTCAAACTTAAGTTGTTTCACGTGCCAAACTAATAGTTACGTTTGTGCGGGGAATTCTGTTTTTCTTCTTTTTCGAATTGAAAAGCTCATTTCCAAAACGTCGTATCTCCATTTAATCATTTTTTTTAGATAAGAGGCTCTGACAACTATCTGTGTGTCGATGATTCCAAATATTCAAGATTTAAAACTTATTATTTCCTATTTAAATTCACTCACAAAAACCACGTTAAGTCTATGGTCAAATAAAAAAATAACCTGTTTCCTGAAAAATTGTGTTTTTGGATTTAAGACGTTTTGGAAATAAGCTCTTCAATTATGAAGGGTAATACTACGTGTTGTTATATGACGAGTTAACAGTTTTGCTACTAGAGCTAGAAGCTCTATCTTACCTTTCGGAAAAGCCCACACGATGCAGTCTAGGTGCGACATATTGGGTAATGCGAAGGTCACACGATGGTCCCGATAGCGTGACAAAAGCCCCTCGATTGCTTCCAATTTCGTAATAGTTACTCGCCGAGAACAAAGTGAGACACTGCAACGTCAACAGCATGGATGCTTAATAATACGTGTTGGTTGAGCTGTAAAAACGTACTCGCCATCATGATGATAAAAAAAATGTCACCTTTTTTCCGTGTGCGTATTCGTAACCAGTGGGTCTGCATTCGTGCGAACGAATCAGGAGGTCGAGTTTATGTTTCTCCAGAAACTTTTCTGTTACGTCCGGTCCAAAATAGACACCACCACCCCGAAAAACGTTGGGTTCGCAACCATTTTGGGGCATAGGGTCACTCCAAAGAATATCGAGAACCTGTTAACAGAATCGGTTAATTTGTCGTTGGCGCCAAAAGAGAGGCAGTCATCTTGCGAAGATGAAATTTTTAGAGTGACCTGTTTCCAGTCGGCAGGTGGTGGTTTTTCTTGGAGCAAGTCTAGTTGAAATGATTCGCCACCCTCATTTGGCGGTAACAAAGGTCGTAACAGGCTTTTAAACTGAAACAGTTGTCAACTGTGAGATACTAGAACAGTTGGTTCCGTGGCTCCCTGTTTCGATTAATCCTGTTTCGCCTAAAAATAATTGCTCACCTGCTTTTTTTTTTAGACGGAACCAGAATTTCTATTTCGCTTTCAATAAACTAAGTTTATTGAAAGGAGAATGATATTGAGTGGTTAGGTTAGGTTTTTACTTAAAGTTTATCGTTAGCATGTTCAATGTGCAAAACTCCATGTACACGTTGGATGCCACAGGATTAGGCGAAACAGGGTGCGTTCGTTGGTTCAACTCGTCGATCACCTTGCCATTCACCTTGTGCCTATCTAGAGTGGCGAGAAAATCCAGGTCGGTTTCGTTCGAAATACCTCCGTGGACGACGAGCACCTTTTTGTCGATGACGGTTGCTAATGGTAACCACGAGAAAAGGTCTTCCACTAGCCGCAACACTTTAGAAGCGTGGTCCTGAGTTAATTCGGCCGTTATTACTCTTCCTCAAAGACGATCAATTTTGTTGAGAACTGTGCTGTACAAAAAGCGCACGGTGCCAATGTGTGTCTTACCCTGTATTTCCGAAGCACCTCGTCTGTGAATCCATATCTGTAAAAGAAAGAGTGACCAGTGTGCTCTTTAGAGAGTTTCCTAATAGAAGGGTGTGAAACGAAAAGCACCAATTGGCGCACGAAGCTAAAGGACTGCAAACCTGCAATTCATAACGTGGTCTTCGTGATTTCCACGGTTCAAGTGGACGTCGTCAGGAAGCAGCACGAACAAAACCAACAGCAGCAATAACACTTCCATCGAATATTTGCCTCGATCTACGAAGTCACCGTTGAACACGTAAGGATTCTCGACACTCGGAAGGCCATTCTGGACGACAGGTCAATCTCGGTCAGAAATATTGGTATATTTGTGTCTTAACGACCAGCCACGGTTGAGGGCGCCACTGGCTGGCACAAAACACTTTTGTTGACACTAATACGCTTTTGTTTGACTTAACTAACTTAAACTAGTGTCTATGGGTGTGGATTCCTCCAATTTAGGGATTAGATAAACACTTAATTTTATGTAGGTACTAATTTAGGGGAGTTTAACGAGGGCACCGACTGTCCTTACAGCAACGTCATTTGGCCCTCAGACTTTATTGAAATCAGAAATGATGATGAGGTGAGGATAATAAAGATGGGACCTGTATGTGTGCGCGGGCTTTATGATGCAGGAGTAAACGGGAGAACCCCGACAAAACCTTATTGTGGGAACAAAAGTCAACAAAAGACTCAAACAAAGAAGTCAAAAAAATAAATATAAGGAAAAAATGTCTAAAATTATGTTTTTGACATGTTTTTTGTTTTTGTTTTTCTTTCTTCTTGTTTTTGACTTCTGTTTCTTTGAATTTTTTGCCTACAATCAAAAACCTGCCCTCGTCGTATCAGACCACTTAATCTACCACTCATCATAAAATGAATATGAATACTTTTTTGTTTCACGACGCCTTCGATTCAGTAGCTAGTCGTTGAGCCACAAAGTACCGAAAATATCTTCACACACTATTCAATGGGGGGCTTTTGGGCTAACTTACCTTATGGAAGACCACGAGCAAATCGTCGAGCTTGCCGTGAATGTCACCGCATACAGTGATATGCTTGGCGATGGACGACGACGCATTCGTGATGTTGGGTTTCGTCTTGAGAAGCGCTCTTGCTTCCAGCAGTACTTGCAGTACGTACTTAACGTGTAGAATCTGGTTAAGAAAACAAACAGTGAACGTCAACGGCCAACATTAAACCGAACTTAAACATTGGTGCTCTTTACTGCAGCGTGGCAGCTAGATACACAATAAATAGACTTGTAGCAATGACCATGCTTTGGCAGTGACACAGTTTCGAAACTTTAAAAATAAAAATAAAAACACCTAACCAGTAACCTTTGAGCGGAATTATCGCGATAATTTTAGAAATCGATTTTTTTTCTTCCACGCGAAATGTCGGAGGATGTTGTTTTACAGCCTTGCGATGATAAGCCGCCGTATCGAACGCCTTTATTAACTCTTTTTCCAATCGCTGCAGAGTGGAAAGGGAGGGTATTTACAAAACTTTTCTGTGTAACGATAAAGTTTAAAATTCGGTGCTTGTCACCCACTATAATTGAATCTTAAGATTACATCATTACGTGTAACTGCTTGCAGGACTTAACAGTCGACTGCTCGTGTGGAATCGACTTTTTTTTCGTCGTAAAGGTTGACTTTGCTTGATATATACCTTTAATAAAATTAGCTTCGCTATTTTCGTTACGATGTTTAGCATAATCGATCTGTTTTGAGTGAGTAGAGCTAGCGTCAGCTGACTATTAAGGCTGCACTCTTCCATGCAAAATCTCGTGAAAAATACCATTGGGGGTTTCGAGACGGATCGTTTTTTTTTCCGAACGAAAGTAACAAAAACTAAACGATCACTTGCCATGTAAATTGGCTCGTAGAAAAAAAAATCGAATCGACCGAAGTAATACCAGTTGCTGAAAACCTGTGATTAAGAACACAGTCAAGCGACATGGTAATTCCGACCACCGAGTGTCACTCTAACCGTTTGGTTTTCTCCTCTTTTTTTCCACTTTTCCACGCGAAAGCTATAAGAAAGGTAAACACCTCGACTTAATTACAGACTCCGTGACGCGTACAATGAGGTTGACCACGAAAAGAAACGTGCAACGAACGAGAAAAACGACAATTGGAAACAACCCGAGCTTCTACCAACTTTTTCGTTCAACTGATCGATTGTTCCGTCGGAAAAGGATAGGGGGGGGGGGAGAGGTTACCTTGAATCGATCGATGATGAGACGGATGAAGTTAGAACAAAAAAAAAGAAGGAATAAGATTAACCTACATTCGTCAGTTGTACTGTACTGTTGCGATGAACGTCGTCATTGGGATTTTAAGTCGACCTTTGTCCACAACCATTATTTCTCTTAAGAGTCGAGATTAATATAATGTCTTGTCCCGAATCGTCGGTGGTTTGTACTTACTTTTTTCTGCTTAAAGGCATCTACGAGTGCCGTCACGTGACTTTTTTGCAAAGGAAAGCTCAGGTGGGGTCCTTTGTACGTGTTTTCGATCGAGATCGTCGAAGGGTCTGACAATAAAAGCATTTGCGATTCGTCTTCGTTTTCATCCACTGAAAATGACCAAAGAGACGTATGAAGAAATACTCAAGATGATACTGTTTTTATACTCTTTGTATTAGTTTTGCTTGTGAATTTATGAGTGAGTGAGCTGGGAATTGAACGAATACTGCCATCTACAGTCTTCTATTTTAAATTTTATTTTCACAATCCTAGAGGGATCAACGAAAGGTGATACAAAAAGTTGGCAAAAATATATTGCAGGAATCGGAGGAGAGTATTAAAGAATAGAACATGACTGATTTATAAATTGATATGTGCAAAATTCTTATCAAAAATAGAAAAGAAGAAAAAAAAACACAACAAAAAATAAAGATAGAAAAATACAATAAAACATGGTGTTTGGGATTATTGAGTGGATTTGCATACACTTCATAAAGGCATTTTAGCTCTTCACTTATTACATGGAAACGTTTAAATTTTATTTTGTTGTTTTGTCCCTATGAAACGCGAGATTTATAAATGAATCGAAACATGCAAAAATCAAAAAATGATTTTTTTTTGCATTATGTGTATATTTGTATGATAGTACAAATTATTTAGTATTTAATTATTATTTGGTAGTAAATAAGTATTTGTATGGTAGGCGATATAAAGAGTATGCCTAAAAAGCATTTTAAATATGTTTGTTCTTCTACTGCTACTGCTACAAATCCACTTGTACAAGTAGACCCAGTGTCGATTTTACAAGTTGTTTTTTTTTTACCCAACTGGAATGGGTGCTTTTTTAAATTCGTAAGGTAAGCAACCGCTCTACCGTTGACTTTAGTGGACTTTTCGCTACGGCATATCTCAAATTTGTTTTATGCTCTTGAGAGGCGATTTAATACGTTACGAAGTTATTAAAACTGGTAACGAGCCTCCGGACCATGTTGTACGAGCCAACGAACAAAGCCGTTGGAACACGTTTAATAATGCACTAGAGCCTCGTAAAAGGCTTTTTTAACGTTGAAGAATTAGAATTCATTAATTAATTTAATATTTACTGGGCAATTTCTTTCCCCGGTTAGTGAATTTTAGTCGTCGAGCAACTTTGATGAACGCGAAAGGGGGGTTTTCGACAGTCTGCTGGCAACGATAACCGCTATGTACAAATTAATATTTATTTATACCATTTCGAGTCGACACTTGATCGGCGAGTGGGAAAGTAATACCTCAATTGCAAATCGGATGTTTGGAAAATAATTAATATTCATTAGACAACGTATTATACTGACCATTTGGAACGACCAGTGGAAAGACAATACCTCAATTGCAAATCGCAAGATAATAAATATTCATTTTGCAACCTGCAACGTGGCTATTCGACCAACCACTTGCAACCACCGATCGTCTCCAGGGAATTCGATGTCGAGTGCAATCGACGCACTTAGGAGAGGAACCAACAGAAAAGAGTTGAGCTAATGTCGTACTTACTAATGTTCGGCGACTGGAGATTTTGGAGGTGCTTGTAGTCGGCCGTTATCTCATCCATATGAGTCAACAAGTCCACGAAGAAATTGTACAACTGCAGCGATTGGAAGACAAAGAAGAAAAAAGAAGAATGTCATTTAGAAAGAAGCACTTGCTTTGTTTTTTCTGTGAGACTTTTCTAAGAGGAAGAAAAACACCAAGTGTCAAAACCCTCGTGTCGCTATTATCACGGGATACTTTCGATGAGAAAGAATCGGACACGTTTCCGCCCCCTACTCGACATGTGTCAAGTTGCTTACTTTCCGCTTCATTTCGCGCCATCCATTATATCTTATTGCAGCACGAAAAGGCCCGAGCAAGACGCGGAAATCGATGAGTCGATCTATAATTTTCATCTTGGGTCTCTCTTTATTTTTTACCCGTTGACTTGGTAAGTACGAGTGAAGTTCTTTCACGCGGAGTTTTCAATTCATGTTATATTGAATGCATAATCTAATAATGGATTGGTTTTAGAGCGAACCCAAAGAAGGCGTTTGCCGGAAGCGAAGAGAACGTGGTGATTGTCAGAATAAAATAAATGGTGTTTCCTCTCATCACCATATTCTGAATTAGGAAAATGGAAAGTTAAGATAGAGAGTTTGAAAACGAGCAATGTTCACCTTCAACTGGTCTTGTTCGCCTGCATATTCTAGCGACTGAAAGATGGTCCAAGTGCATCGGCGACGAACTTCCAAGCGGGCCAAGTAGCGTCGGAACCAGCGCTGGATCAAAAGTGCCGCTCGAATTTCTGAAAGAGACAAAGTCAAAGTTGAACTACGACGAATTGCTTACTTTAGCAACCTATTATTTAGCACTTTAGAAAGAAAGTGGTGCGTAGGTGAACGTTAGGAAATAACTATGGGGGATGAGGAGGAAGTGATTCGTTTCAACCGTTTCATCCACAGCTGTTTCGCTCCTCTTGTAGCAACGTTGGACTAAGAACTTCAGACTATTTTTGTCAACTCATTACCGTAACGCCTAGATTAGGGTACACGACGATGTTAAAGAATTAGGTTTAATGTCGCTGGAGCTGATTTCGTGTTGGCAAAAAGAAAACTCGTCATGGATGTCGTCTTTCACACGAGATGTTCTCTTAACGCTGCCCTACATTGGGTGTTTGCATGGGCGTAGCCAGTGGGGCAGGGAGAGGAGCTTGCCCACCTCTAAATTTTTGCGAGGTGAGATAAAGAACTTGTGAAAATCTTAAAGAAATGGGTACTTTTCGATTAGACACCCTCTACCTCCGCTTTGGTTATGAGCTTATTTTGCAGGTTAAGTTAAATAAAAACGTATTAAATACGGTATAGGATCTGTTTTTTTTTCCCAACTTGACCTGCAAAATAAACCCATAACCAAGTACAAGCAATAGCAAATTAGAGAGGTGGAGGACGTTTAATCGAAAAGTACCAAAAAATAAAATTGTCACATTACAATCTACATTCCACGAAGAATAGGTTCAATATAACCGTAAACTTTTACTTCAGGTTGGTGGGCGGAGTTTAGAAAAAATGTCGTTGAGATAAAGAGATATTTTAATGTTGTTGTACCAAACCTAATCTAGTGTTTATGGGTGTAGATACCAGGTTACGTTAGTTAAAAGGTACAACATTAAAATATTCCATTTATCTTAACAATATTTTACCAACCTAAAGTAAAAAAAAGGGTAATGTCGGAGTTCACGCGGCAAAATGACGGTCTTTCAGTTCCGTAACCCCTTTACAATAAACCCAAAATCGTAATCCCTAACCTAACCCCTCCAAAATAAACCCATAACCAAGTACAAAC